>JAJOZX010003845.1:0-185000 GCA_023014485.1 Bathynomus jamesi
CGCGGACGACAGCTTCCACACGAGTCTCTGACGTTAACTAAACCCGAATCCTTTCTGATGTTTACATCCCCTCGGAAAGGTTTTTGTTTAAATGCAGCAACCATCTTGGAATAAACCTTGCTACGAAGCGGACACTCCTTTCACCTATTCAAACGTGTCATCACTCCATTTCAGTCGCCTCTCTTTTTCTTTCTTTCTTTTGACACTTAAATTGGCCTGGCGAGGAGGTGCAGTGGACGATTCGAAACGTTTCTTCAATTTAATACTTGTTCAGTTTTTTAAACTTTCGACTGTATTTGTTTTACTAAATATTAAAGGAATGAAGATACAGCTGTTGAAGGTGTTCCTTATTTCGAAAGTTGCCTTCATTCAGTTTATTCATTCCAGGTCCTGTGTACCAAAGAATATTCATCATTGTTGCAATCTTAAATTCCGTCCTTCATTATTTTGATGGCCGGAATGGTCCTTCTCTTGAAAATGTACAAGAAGGTAAGAAAGTTTAAAATGTAGGGCCTACCTATTTGCTCTCATTTACCCCTCTGTGCAGTGCGAGAGAAAGGGTCCTTCTCTGCTTGAATACTCCAACGGAAGGGCAGTGAGACGCTCTATCTGTTTGTTTCGCGATGAATAATGATGGGATGAGGGTGGGATAAAAGGGACTCGTTTAATCTCCTCTCCTCATATTTGAATTTGATTTATAAAGTCATTAATTTTGAAAAGTTTCTTTCATTAAATATTTGATGTTAATTTATGACAGGTGTGCCACGGAATAAAGTATCAGCAGGGCCGTATCCAAGGGGGTTATTGGGTGTGTGTAACCACCCCCCGGTTGTCCCAGGAAAAAAAAAAATATTATATATATATATATATATATATATATATATTATATATATATATATATATATATATATATATATATATATATATATATATATATAGATATTTTATATATATATATATATATATATATATATATATATATAGATTATATATCTGATTTCTAAACTGTAAACCCTGTGACCAGGTTGGGGCCTTTGATTATGTCATTAACAGCCTCAGCATCATGAATTGGCATTTGTTTATTGCATCTGATTTTACATTTCATGGTCATGTAATGTCAGATCAGTCCTATAGTGATAAAAAGGCTCCTCCTATCCTGAGCTTAATACAGAATGAGTAATAGTCAGGAATCTGCAGACCTGGGCACTTCCGCAAACACTTCCGCAAACCGCAAATTCCGCAATTGCGGAAGTATGTTTTTCGTTTGCGGATTTGCGTTTGCGGCAAAGTCATCGCAAATTAGTGAATTTGCGTTGCGGAACTAAGACCGCAAACGCAAATCTTTCCGCAAATTTCCCAAAAGGGCCAGCCTGACCTCTGACAACTTCGAACGTCTCGTGTTCATGAAGGGGAACATGGACTAATTAAAACTGGATTTGGCTCAGTTACTGGAGGAGGACGACTGAACTTGTTGACAAAGCCAGAGGCGTACACTTGTAGAGGCTAGAGGGGTTGAGTTGTACAGTGAGTTCAAGTTGTGTACAGTCACACTGTTAACTTAATTTAACTTGTGTAATGTAATGTGTGTACAGTTACTACAGTTACAGTACAGTCTTCTCTAACGTGTCTAAGTCTCAAAATTTATGAAATTCAAATGATTAAATTTATTACTTAATTTATTTGCTATTTACTTGCAGGAGGTGTTTTTGTTCAATATAATATATCAATATATGTAGTATTTTTATTTCTTCTACAATAGTGATTTATTGTAATAAATTATTTAGCCTTGTTTTTAATAAAAGCAAGGCTAAAACATTAAACATTAAAAAGATATAAAAACTTTTTATACCTCTTTAATGTTTTGGATACTTTTTATAGTTAAAATTGCGATTGCGGAATTTGCGGTTTGCGGAAGTGTTTGCGGAAGTGCCCAGCACTGTAAAAATTGGAAATATGGTTTGCGTTTGCGGCACCAAAAATGGCAAGCAGTTTGCGGATTTGCGGTTGCGGAAGGTAAGGTTTGAGTTTGCGGATTTGCGATTGCGGAAGTGATTTTGAGTTTGCGGTGCCCAGCTCTGGGAATCAGTCATCCAACACGTTGACCATGGTCATTCGTCTTGGGTGGCGTCTTGCAAACATGGTGATAATGGTCTCCACATCAATGGCGATGTCGCGGTGGATGCGCATTAGAGCTAACCCAGTCAGTTTTTCCGTGGCCATGCTGCAGCGAAAATAAGTCTTCAGGCGCTTCAATCCACTGAATGCTCGCTCTGCAGTGCAGCTGGTCAGTGGCGTATCAAGGGAGGGGCGAGAGGGGCGACCGCCCCGAGCGGCACTTCCCGAGGGGCGGCAAATTACTGTCAGGCGGGCGCAGTATGCAAAATTTTGGGTTTTTATGTTTTAAAATGCAACCCTCCAAAAAATTATATCTCATCATTGTTGCGCGTTATTTGTGTACAAAATATCCATGGTTTTGATGAAAAATCATCATTAAATGCTATATATGCCACCTCAATGCCACTATTTCCACAAATAGTTGCGTTAAATTTTCACATCGGAAAGGTTGCTAGCCCTATTTTTCAGACTTTCCCTATATTATTTAGGTTAGGCTTTGCATTCTTTGAGCTTTGATGATGTTAATAATTAATGGTTGTTTTATTTTGCAGATACCCTACTGAATTAGCAAACATGAGCAAACGACAGAGACTGAGTGGTGCTGCATACAAGAATCTTCGCGAAAAAAAAGAGGAGGAAGCCAAGCGTGCTGCTAAACGATTTCATCAGTTAATGGGATTCTCAGACACACCTTCAGTGCGTTCTGGGAAGCAAGGAGATCAACCGCAATGTGATATATCTTTAGAGATAGATGTTCAAGCGGCAACTTCAAGTGAACCCCCAAATAATCAGGATCAACCCTCATCTACATCACAAAGTCACCCACCCACCCATCACCCACAGAGTCTGTTTAACGATTCTGGCAACTGGCCCGTTCCAATGACGGACAATTTGAGAATCGAACTCATTAAACGTGGACCATCACATTTGAAAAACATGAATGGACCCTTTCCAGCTGATTCAAACAATAGGTCAATGTCAAAAGTTTGGTATTTCAAAACTTTGGAAAATGGCGAAAAAATTGAAAGGTCATGGCTAATCTTCTCACCTTCAAAATGTAGCTTGCATTGCTTTTGCTGTCGTCTCTTCAACAACATCTCCAGTGCATTTGGAAAAGAAGAAGGATTTTTTGCCTGGAGGAAACTGAATCCAAGAGTACCTGAACATGAAAACAGTCCATATCATACCCGATGCTTTGAATAATGGAAAGAGTTGTCTATGCGCCTTCAGTTGAATGCTACAATAGATAATGCACATCAGTTGCAAACAGGTCCGGCGCCAGCCTATTTGCGCCCTTAGCAGGACTGCAGCTGGCGCCCCCACCCGCCTCCCACTTCACCATATTGAAGAAACTATTTGCCTTATACTGATCTATTTTAATTTGCTAATACATACATTTATTATAAAATTATAAAATCATTTCACAGTTCAAGAAAGTGTCATGACCAATCAAAACAGCGAGTAAAGCGAGGCATATGTAGTAACAAATCAGAACGCTCAAAAGTGCTAAAATATGCGTGCAAAAAGGACATATCTACTGTTTTTTCCAAGCAAGAAGGGCATATGTCACATAAAAACAGTTATTCGCTTATTGACGACTCCCGGAACTCATATTAAGCCGTAAATAAGCCGAGTCGCTTATTGACGACTCCCGTCTGTGCGCGCAACATTTTTAAATCGCTTATTTACGACTCCCGTCCCTAAAGGGTTAAAGGTCGTGATAGTGAAAGTTCTATAATGACCCAATAAGATGAATAAGTTAATTATGTAAATATCAGTCAAGCTAAACTGGTGTACATACGTCGTACAACCTTTCATCATTTGTCTTTGCTTCTCATTCCTTCATTATTTTTTTCATGTTCTTACATAATACTATCAGACGTGCACAGGGCGGGAGGCGCTGGCGCCCCCCAGATCTTTGGCGCCCTTAGCATTTACTAACCTCGCCTAATGGAAGCGGCGGCCCTGGTTGCAAATAAAACATGCTACTGCTAAGTGGAAAGAAATACTGAGACGAATTTATGACTGCATCATGTTCTTGGCAAAACAAGATCTTGCATTCCGAGGGCACCGAGAGAACTTAAATGAAGAAGCTGGGCTAGCTGGCAATTCTGGAAACTTTTTGGAGTTAATAAAACTAATGGGCAAATATGACCCAGTAATTAGGGAACATCTTACAAAAATACGAATGACTGACAAGATATCCACTACGTATTTGTCACCTAACATTCAAAATGAGTTCATCACACTAATCGGCTGTAATGTCGAAAATGTATAATTGATAATGTGTCTAGTGCAAAGTACTTTGCAATAATTTTCGATAGTACACCAGATATATCGCATATTGATCAGATGTCTCAGGTAATTCGCTATGTGTCGATTAAAGATGGTAATGTAGAGGTGAAGGAATCCTTCGTTGATTTTATTAAATTAGAGGGGAAGACTGCTGAGGCAGTTACTGATCTCATTGTCACTAAGCTCCGTGAGGATGGGCTGGATATCCAGAATTGTTATGGTCAAGGGTATGACAATGCTGCTACGATGGCAGGTATTCATCTTGGAGTTCAACGCAGAATTCTTGATGTTAGCAAACACGCTGTTTTCATTCCTGAGTGAAGGGTCTCCGAAAATCTGGACACAAAGGGCGATGCTGAAGCTCTGTTGACCTCCATCATGTCATACACATTCATTGTGTACTTATTTTTCTGGGATCCAGTGCTGAAAGAAATCAATGATGCTCAGCTATATTTTCAAAGAAAGGGACTTGCTTTGGACCAGTGTGCATTAAAAATGAACTCTTTATCCGTGTTTTTAACTAATGAACGAGAGGCAGTAGTATCAAACGCTGCAGATGCCGCCGAAGAGTTCTGTAATGAAATGGATATCAGTATAGACCGCAGAGTCAGGAGACGGAGAAGAGTGCCTGGAGAGCAAGCTCGTGATGCTGGATTGACCGTGCAAGAGGATGTACGCAGAGAATTTTTTGAAATCATGGATCGTTTATTAGCAGAAATTGAAAAACGCACAGTTTGTCTTAAAAACATGAATGATCGCTTTGAATTTCTGTCTCCTCCGTACCTTTTGAATCAGTCCAAAGATGAAGAAATTAATACCAAGGTCAATAATTTTTCTTCCATCTACAATGACATTAATCCAGGAAGTCTACTGGAAGAAATAAAGCGTTTGCGCAGACATTTGCTCAGTTTCGAAAGCATAAGCGTCGACGATGATCCAAAGAACTGGGATATGTTAAAACTACTTCAGTGGATCGTTAAATGGGATCTAGTGGAATCTTTGCCTCATATAACAATTGCCCTCCGGATCTGTCTAACTACATGCATGTCCGTGGCAAGTTGCGAACGAAGTTTCGCGAAACTGAAACTTATAAAAACTTACCTCAGGTCAACTATAAGTCAATCTAGACTGAGCAATTTGGCAATTATTTCAATTGAACGCGAAGTTGCAGAGACAATGGACATAGAAAAAATCATTCATGAATTTTCTGTTATGAAAGTCCGAAAATTTAACTAGGCATTATACATTATATAGTTATTGTTAAAATTATGTAGTATATTATGTACGGTACATTATGTAGTATTGTTAAAATTGAAGTTGCTTTATTTAAGTTTTTCTTCCAATAAAAGTTTTGTTTAGAAGTGTATTTTTGTAAAGGAATTGTTTTAAAATTGAAAATTGTTGCAGGGGGGTGGGGCGGCGTTGGCATTTTCGCCCCGAGCGGCAAAAAGTATTGGTACGCCTCTGCAGCTGGTGACTGATAGGCTGCAAAGGATGCGGAGCAGCATCTTGATGTTGAGATACATGGTAGTGTGGAGTATTATAGGGTGTGTCAATTTTGTCAACTTTTTTCAAATTAATTTTGGTAGTGAAAATATAGTGTCTTTTCATGTCAAAACTTGAAATTGGCCAACCAAAATGAAATAAAATAACAATTACCTACATCAATTTTACCTTAAAGTTTCAGAAATTGACTCTTTTACTAAATAATAGGACATAAATTGATTAACTATTCATCTGTCACAGAATTATCCCACTGATCGCATATGGAGTGTTTTCAAGGTCATATAGTTGTTGTACAATGTACAAGTCATAACATGAATAGAACTGTCCCTCACTCTGTTCTCAGTTGCCTCTTAGATGTCATAGACGGTGGTTTGCTGTTATTGCTCTTGTACCTACTTCATAGTTATTCTACTAGACGAATACTACAGTTTAACTGTAAGTATGGATTAATTATTGATGATTACAATTATTTATTATTATCATATTCTTCTGTCTAATTATGTTGTAATCCCATGAAATTTTTTTTTTTTGAATTTTAGAACATCGAATGACTAAACTTTGAAACATCGTAATTGATATAAAATACTTAAATGTTTTTCTTTCTTTTCAGATATTCCTAAGATGCCAAAATTGAAGACAAGAGATCAGTCGTCATGCCACTTGAGCCTGTTAGTCGGTACAGGCAAGGAGCTTCCCGTATCAGAACTACCAACAGTGCGAGACATGCTGAGACTAGGGTTACTCCTTCGTGAACAAAATACAAAGGATAGAAGGAACTACACAGAGAAAGAGCTCATAAGGGACATGATTCCCCCTCTTCTGCATCAGTGGAAAAAAGCTAATGTGTTATTCAAACCACCTGTACTCAATCAGTATAGAACTATTGAGCTAAAATTAACAAAGATGTGGCACAAAGCAGTTGAGACATCACTTGGTAAAGGAAAACTAGCAAAGAAAAATAAATTTCTGCACACACTTGATACTCTTCTTGACATTTTTAACTGCCAGTGTCCCATAGAGTTGTGTTCTGAAGCCAATTGTTCTCCCTCATGCAGAAGAAAACCTCACCCTCACATTGATTGTCGCTGTCCTCGTGAGAAGAAGATCCCTGTTTTGGAGCTGGCTTTCATAAAGGCGCAGAGAACAAAGGCAGGAGGCCAAGGAAGTATGCAGATTGGTTCGGCAGATTATTCAGAAACCAAAAAACAGATTGTTATTGCTAAGAAAAAAGAGAAAATCCGAGAGAGGGAAGAAAGGAAGAAAAAGAAGAGTGAAGAAGCCACCCAAAGAGATGAAGAGCTCTATCAAGAGGTTTCTCACTTCTTTGAAAGCTCTTCAGATGAACAGAAAGAAGCAACATCAGATGATAGCTCCAAAATGCCATCTGAACCTTCGCCGAAGAGAATGAATACAACACTAAAGACATCTCAAACATTGCCCTTGCCAGTATTTGCCACCATACGGGGCTACGAGAGACTGCAGAGATTGCCACTGCCGCTTGGATAGATGCAGGCCTCATCAGCCGAGAGGATACATCCTTAGTGATAGATCATAATAAGATAAGAAGAGCACAAGAAAAAATAATGAAGGAAATATCTGATCAGCATGAAAAAGATTTGAAAGAGGAAGGTCTCTCTTGCCTTTTGTTTGATGGAAGAAGAGATGACACAAAAGTTCTCCTAGAGGTAGAGGGAATGGACATAAAGTTTCCCGGTCTCATCAAAGAAGAACACTACTCTGTGTGTTCCGAACCTGGTGGCCGCTATTTGTTTCACTTTGTTCCTGAAGCAGAAGTAGAAGGCAAGAAACATGCAGAGGCAATTGCTGATCAAATAATTTGTTGGCTTCAAGAAAGAAGACTTGACAGTTCACTGCAGGCCGTTGGTGGAGACTCAACTGCGGTGAACACTGGATGGCAGTGCGGTGTTATGACGCATTTAGAGAAAAAACTTGGAAGAAGGCTTGTTTGGATTGTATGTGATTTGCACACAGGGGAACTACCTCTTCGTCGTCTCATCCAGGAACTTGATGGTCCTACAAAGAGCAACAACAAGTGGTCAGGCCCCCTTGGCAACATGCTAGATGAAGCAACGGAATTAGAAATAAATACAAAATTTCCAAAGGTCGAAGTAGGCCCTCCCCTTCCAGTGTTGTCTGAAGAAGTTATCAAAGACTTCAGCACGGATCAATCTTACGCTTATCGTATTGTTCAAGCAATCAGATCAGGAGAGTTGCCTCAAAATCTGGCTCTCTTGGAGATTGGACCCGTAAGTCACAGTCGATTCGTTTCTGCAGGATTTGGGTTTCCAAACATGCACTGAAGGGCAAAATGCTACAGAATTTGATGTTGATTGTTGAATTTATTATTGGGTTTTATCTTCCTCACTGGTTCAATGTAAAACTTAATCCAATGTGGATGGAGGGGCCCAACCACATCTCGTTTCAATTACAGCTACTGAGAACCCAAAGGAAAGTAGTGGTGGACATCGTGTTACCTGTGGTGAGAAGGTCCGCTTGGTATGCTAGGCCAGGGGCAGTTTTGCAAGCAATAGTCTGCAGCCAATGTACCAAAGAGCGAACTGAGGCTGTGGAAATCATTCTAAAGCTTAGAGGAACATCACTAGATGATGACCAGCTGGGAGACTGCTCTGTTCAGACAAGGAAGGTACCTCCGATAAACGTCAATGCCACGAAATTGTCAGAATTAGTTAACTTGAGTTCGGAAGTTTTGGAGCCACCACTGACAACATGTATAACAAACAAAGATTTAACACAACTTAAAGAGGCCCCAATGCAAGTGCCAAAGTGGCCTTCTCACACTCAGAGTGTGGAGAGATGTGTGAAAATGGTCACAGAAGCAGCTAGTCAAGTTTACAGTCACGAGAGGCGAGAAGGCTACATCAAAGCGCAAGTAGCAAGCCGAATGCTGGTGTCAAGGAACCGCAGCAAAAAGGACATGACTGCATTGGTTACTTTCAAATAAAGACTCTGAATGATATCTTATTGCCACTTTAAATGTTAATAGGATGTTTGCGCACATTTGTTATTTTGTTACGAATTTACAGAAAAATTGTATTTTTTAATTAAAATTGATGTAGGTAGGAGTTATTTTTTATTGTTTTTGAAGCAAGGATGTTATTTTGTATGCCAAATGATTACATTAAATTGCTACCAAATCACATGATTTTCAATTTAGTCATTTCACCCCCAAAATTGACACACCCTTATGGGGTAATGTGTCTGTGATTAGGCATTAGGCTAGGCTAGTAACCATATCTTGTTGACCTATTGTATTTCAATGAAAGAAAGCACATGTACAAGACAACATTTAAACCTGACAGCTACCTACTTTTATTGCTGTAGTAATAATAAATTTTCTAAATCTTTTGATGTATGATGTATGTAGCTCCTCAGATCACCTTTACCCAACTGACCTACTCACCTCTACTGCTTCACATTGTTGTGATAATCATTTACGGGGTATCAATACAATATTGTTGGACGGGAGTGAATAAATATTAAGTCTAATAATTATAAACAACTCTTTTGGACAATAAGGTGCCCCCGAAACCCCCCTCGCAGGGGGCACTGCACCATTTTGGTTCCCTACATAACATACGAAAAATATTATTATAAGCAACAGAGAGTTTATTCATAGCAGTTTTTGTATAATTCCACCACAGATGGGATGTATACAATGCAGTACAGTAAGTTCTAAAAAGATAAATTTTAACTGATTCTGAATACATACCAAATTTCCTTACTAGCATGTTACCCTGTACATACAGCTTTTTACGTTGCCTCTCAATATCAAGTTCATCTCGCAGCTTGTGAGTAATTACATGACCTAAGTATTTACGTGTCTTTGACAGGTATAGTCTGACCATTCATTTCAAAAGACCCACATGATACATGTTTCAGTAGATTACACCTAAAAATCAAAATACAGGTCTTTGCCCCATTATAGGTGGTCATTTTCTATACCATATTGTTCACATACTTCTAATAATACTCTCAGCCCATGGGGAGAGGGTGACAGAAGAACAAGGTCATCAGCATACGTTAAATGATTAATTTTTTCCTTTCCAATGACACAGCCAGTACGTGCAGTTTTTAGTTCATTAGTTAAATTTTAATTTTAATTTAATGGAATATTTTAATATTTTATGTAAACTGATCATTATGATTTAAACTGATCATTATGATTTAAACTGGTCATTATGATTTAAACTGGTCATTATGATTTAAACTGATCAATATGATTTAAAATTTAATATACGAGGGCCACTCAATATATTTTGCCCCACTTTTTTTTTCCTTTCCAAGTTTCCTTGTAAGTTTCACAAATTTTGTACACAAGTAGTTACATACCTTTTTTACAAGTTTTTATTTTTCCACATAGTCTCCATCCTTTTCTACGGCTTTCCTCCACCTCAAAAAAAGGCCTTTATTCCTTGCTAGTAAAAGTCCTCTGGGTTCCGCTGGAGCCACCTCTTAACCTCCTCAACAACCTCATCGTCACTCTGAAACTTTCTTCCACGAATAGCATCCTTCATTGCCCCAAACAAATGGAAGTCTAAAGGTGCCAGATCCGGGCTGTATGGAGGGTGGGGTAACACAGTCAAGCGCATTTTTGTGATGGCCTCTCTTGTTTGCAAACTGTTGTGTGGTGTTGCGTTATCGTGCAAAAGAAGGACGTCTTCCAGTTTTCTCTCCGATCGAACTCGCTTTATACGTCTCTGGAGTCTCGGTAGCAATATATGCCTCTGAGTTGATTGTTTGTCTTTTCTTCATAATGTCCACCAGAATCACCCCTTTCATGTCCCAGAAGATGGTGGCCATAACCTTTCCTGCAGAGGGAGCCATTTTGAACTTTTTCTTGCGTGAGGAGTCTGCGTGATGCCACTCCATGGATTGGCGTTTTGTTTCAGGTTCAAAGTGGTGTACCCAAGTCTCATCCCCAGTCACAATTCGTGAAAGGAAGTCATCCCATTCTATCTCGTATCGAACCAACGACTCAGAAGCAATTTCTTTTCTTTGGACTGTGTTCTTCAGTCAGTTGGCGAGGAACAAACCGTGAACACAATTTTGAGTATCCCAGTTGCTGAATTATCGTATTCACACTTCTTTCACTAATTCTTAGCTCCAGTGATAGTTCCTTGTATGTGACGCGCCGATTTGATCGAATGATGCTGTTAGCACGTTGCACAGTGTGAGATGTGACAGCCGATGCAGGGCGACCGCTGCGTGGTTCTCTCTCTCTCCGATGATCTCGCACGTTTAGATCAGCGTCCAACTGTGCTTCGATCAACAACAGCATCTCCGTAAACGTTTTGTAGACGTTTGTGAACATTTCCAATTGTTTCCTTCTCTGCGGTTAAGAACTCGATAACAGCTCTCTGTTTACGACGCACATCAGTGTCAGACGCCATTTTCGAAACTGCGTTAACCATCGGTTTTATACAAGGGCGTTTAAAAGCGGTTTTATACAAGGAGGGGAGGTTCAAACTGGAAAAATCCATTTATGTGAAACGCAGAAAGTTCAAGCTTACGGCCCAAAAGACCCAAAAGACATTTCAGCCCCGTGGCCTATTATTTAGCTAAGGAAAAAGGGAGGGGTAAAATATATTGAGTGCCCCTAGTATAAATAAAAAAAACTTAAAGGAACTAGTTCGAATCCTTTCTCTAACTGTACCATTTTATGAACATAGCACTAACAAAGGTCCTAACATCCACTCGAGGTTAGCCATAGTAAACGGAAATTTTGTGCGGGCAGAAAGATGACAAAGATTACGATATGATCCCATTCATTGCCATTCCCATCCTTATTCACGACTTTCAAACTATGATCCAGGTTATGTTAGGTTAATTTCATTTAAGTTAGATTAGGTTAAGCTCAATTAGGTTAAGCTCAATTAGGTTAGTAAATAACTGTAAGTAATCGTTATTTAGAGTTATTTAGAGAGGGGGAAGGGAGTGACGTTGTCCCTCAAATAAAGAAGCTCGTTTCTCGAATGTTGATTTTTCACCAGGGATGAGATTGAATGGGAAGTAATTAAGATTAATTAATGTTCATGTCTGTTCAAAGGTCACCTTTAGCCCATGCATGAACAGGGTAATCGGCCATCTCAACCCAACTCAGAAAGCGGGAGCGAACCAGAGTCTCACCGCTCAGATCCCACCACCGTAACCACTGAGCTACCGGGCGCTCAAAGCCAAAAATCTCTGAAAATATATTCTTCGGAAAGACGTCATGAGCGATACATGATAAAGTATGTATCTAAAATACTTGAAAAAATATACCTAAAATATTTGAAAAATTAAATAAACCTTTTGTGGAATGAAAGCAGAAGAAGGCGTTATGCATCTTCTCAAAGGCCACAGGACAAAAGGAGTTCTCAAAACAAACATGGAACACATTCAGTATTGAATGAAAGCAGAAGAAGGCGTTATGCATCTTCTCAAAGGCCACAGGACAAGGAGTTCTCAAAACAAACATGGAACACATTCAGTATTGAATGAAAGCAGAAGAAGGCGTTATGCATCTTCTCAAAGGCCACAGGACAAAAGGAGTTCTCAAAACAAACATGGAACACATTCAGTATTGAATGAAAGCAGAAGAAGGCGTTATGCATCTTCTCAAAGGCCACAGGACAAAAGGAGTTCTCAAAACAAACATGGAACACATTCAGTATTGAATGAAAGCAGAAGAAGGCGTTATGCATCTTCTCAAAGGCCACAGGACAAGGAGTTCTCAAAACAAACATGGAACACATTCAGTATTGAATGAAAGCAGAAGAAGGCGTTATGCATCTTCTCAAAGGCCACAGGACAAAAGGAGTTCTCAAAACAAACATGGAACACATTCAGTATTGAATGAAAGCAGAAGAAGGCGTTATGCATCTTCTCAAAGGCCACAGGACAAAAGGAGTTCTCAAAACAAACATGGAACACATTCAGTATTGAATGAAAGCAGAAGAAGGCGTTATGCATCTTCTCAAAGGCCACAGGACAAGGAGTTCTCAAAACAAACATGGAACACATTCAGTATTGAATGAAAGCAGAAGAAGGCGTTATGCATCTTCTCAAAGGCCACAGGACAAAAGGAGTTCTCAAAACAAACATGGAACACATTCAGTATTGAATGAAAGCAGAAGAAGGCGTTATGCATCTTCTCAAAGGCCACAGGACAAGGAGTTCTCAAAACAAACATGGAACACATTCAGTATTGAATGAAAGCAGAAGAAGGCGTTATGCATCTTCTCAAAGGCCACAGGACAAGGAGTTCTCAAAACAAACATGGAACACATTCAGTATTGGAGAACCCACTATTTATTATCGTACCAAAGGAATCTACAGAACATTCGTTTGCAGTGCTGATATTCACTATTTTAAAATTAATTACGTAAGCAGTAACAAATTCGTTTACTAATTTAAATGAAAGAGCAAAATAATATTTTAATGACAAAGCAAAGAATAATTTAAAATAATAAAATAAAAGTATTTACGTTTCGGACGTCCATCAATCGTCATGCACAAGTAACCAGGGCCATTTCTAGCCATTAGGTGGCCCTAAGCAGTATACCCATTTGAGGCCCCACCCCTCCATCCACCAACTCACGCCTTACTACATCACCTCAGCACACACATACAAAAAATGGCTGTGTTAATAAAAAACAATTATGAAACAATTTTAATGAAACATTTATGTCCAAAACAACAAATATGTAGGCATACTTTCAGAAGACAAACAGAAAAAAATACTCTTCATGAAATTCCTGAAAATTAGCTTATACATTATTTAGAATAAATGACAGAACTATGTATAAAAAAATAATGCAATTATCAACTACCAAACAATTACTATAGTAGTAGCGGGGCCCTAAGCGGCCGCTTAGTTTGCTTATGCCAAGAAACGGCCCTGCAAGTAACAACTGTAACATCGCTTGAGGACAAAGTTGCCATATAGGCCTAGCTAGCTTACAAACAAGCAACAAAACATCTTTATTGCGGATCATTCACAGTCCATAGCCACTTAACCTAACATACAAGTACAATCTTACGTATACACTGAACTTAATAAAAAAATAAGGCCAACATAGCCACTTAACCCAGCATACTATTTGGTTAATTACACAGGCCTGCTAATGAGAACTTTGTAAGAGTTGTTTTCTTACCAATAACTGATTTTATATGATTCAACTACGCTGATTTCGAATAAGGTGTCCATTTTTTCTATCACGTAAGGATTTTCTGCAAAATGGAAGGAAAAACAACATAAATAAATAAATATTAGGCCCTATTTATTTCTATTTACATTAGGTACCTATCTCGCTTTGTTTCACTAATTACAAATACAAACAACTTTAAAAAGAAAGAACACTATTAACGTCAATTACATATTCATATTTATTTGTCCTGAGTTTTCTTGTGAGATATATGCCTTTTAGTCTCGAATGTACGCGCTGTTCCTTTTCTTTTATGTAATAATTCTGAAGTATCACATTTCAACATCCAGCAGTAATCAGCATCATGCTGATGTCCCACCTTCCGTGATATCTCTTCTCCATTTCTTTGATGGCTTGGTGAAACCGTTCTCCTTGTTCTTCGTTGAGTGCTCCGAGATTCTCAGGGAAGTAATTCAAGTGTGAATGTAAGAAATGTAATTTTAAACTCGTATTACAACCCAACTCTTTGAACTCATTTAGGATGTTGTTCACAATGTATTGGTAATTTGGGTCCTTGTTGTTCCCCAAAAATTTGCTGGTAACATCTTTAAAAGCAATCCACGCTTCTTTTTCAAGATTGAATGAACATTTTGAAAGAACAATGAACAAAGTCAGTTTTCTAATCTGGAGACCAACGAAAATTCCTTCTTTCAATTTTGCTTCGGAAGGAGTTGGGAATTTACCACACAGATACTTAAAACAATCTCCATCTTCGTCCAAGGCCTTAACAAATTGCTTCATGAAGCCCAATTTTATGTGAAGCGGAGGTAAAAGAACTTTCTTCGTGTCAACCAAGCTTTCACGTTGAATGTTTTTAGAACCAGGTGTCAGGTTGACTCTGCGTGGCCATTCCTTTTTTATCCAGTGCTGAGTTCTTGCTCGGCTATCTCATTCACACAAAAAACATGGAAACTTCGTATAACCTGGTTGTTGACCTACAACATACAAATCACTTTTAAATTTCCACAAAGTAGCCAACCGTGTTCTTTGTATTTAACCTTAGCTTGAAGAAGCTCAAGATTTACGTACGTTTCCTTCAAGTGAACCGAATGAGCCACAGGAACGGATGCATACAAGTTACCGTTGTGGAGGAGGACGCCTTTTAGACTTCTTTTGGAGGAATCAGTGAAAAGTCTCCACTCATTTGGGTCATAGATTACAGCGCCTAGCTTAAGTATTAGTTCCGAAACATTGTTGCAATATACCAGTGAATTTTCCTGAGAAAAATATTGGATGAATTCTTTTTCTCGATTTCTGTACCAGTAAAATAACATCCCGGGAGAAAGCAAGTTCTTTGCACGAAGTCTGGATCTCAAAATCTCTGAAGAATCCTTCGGGAGACACAAATCTCTTACCAAATCATTAAGTTCACTTTGTGTAAATAATTTGGGTTCATCAGATGTTTCGGTTTGAAAACAATCAATATCATAGTTTCCATCGTCATCAGATACCGAATCAGATGAAGTTATATCAAGAGTATTTGGTTTAGTAGGTACAGGTATACCAGGTCCATAAGCAACAGGTCTTATAGCAGACTGAAAGTTTAGATAAGAAATTTCCTTTTTATTTTTAGTATTGTAGCCTCGCACGTTACATGAGCAAAAATAGCAGTTATTGCTGTGATTTCTAGGCTCACACCAGACCTTTGGAATCCTAAAAGGTAAAGAATCCTTTTTACCTTTACTCCACAGTCTAAGTTGTTCAACACAAACACTGCAAACTTTATGTGGAGCCCATGATTTGTCTTGATCCCCAAGTTTCATTCCGAAGTATGCATAGTATGCTTTCTTGATGAAGTCTGTAATATCTCACCTTTGTTTTTTCACAGTAAATTTTCCACAAATATAACAGAAAATGTTTGGGCTATTTACACAACCTCTGGTTGCTATAGTGACAAATAAACAAATTTGAAAAGAGAAATATAGTCACCGCGCACCTTTGAATAGTAAAGAACTATAACCTCACACGCACTAGACAGACTGACTCATCTCGTAGCTTGTCAAACATTTATATACTAGCAGTGCGTTTCTCGAATGTTCTAGAAGACGCTATGACGTCACTTCTGATCTGGAAGCATTTATAGGCAGTAGTTTTTAATTAAAATTTGAGTTAATATTAATGAAAATTACTGACATATGTAATATGACATTTTGTGAAAAATCTATACGTGATGGCGAAAAATTAATCTTATTTTCGGAATCAGCGTGCAAATATTACTATATAAGTGATAAAATATTTCGGACAACAAAACCATCACAGGCCTGTGTTATCTGACAATTTTATGTATATTGTTATTACACGAGATATAGCTTAAATATGTGACGTCAGTCGATCTTTTAAAAAGTTTATAAAATGGTTCATATAAGCTTGATTGCATAATACGTCAAACAAAAAGATTTAACACATGATCATATAAGACTTAATTGCATTAAAAAGTCATATCTAAATATTAAAAAGAAAAACAAAACTAGCCTAGCGACGAATGAAACAACAAAATTCTCATTCTCTTCCTCTCTCTCATAAAATCGTTCGTTTGTTTAATGATAGTAATCTCTTGAAATAATCGATTACTGAGGAAAAAATCGATTACCGTAAAATTTTAATAAGTAATCGAAGTAATCGATTACGCCCACCCCCTACTACCCACACTACCTCCAAATTCACTTGCTGTTAAAAAAAAAAGTTCGGTAGAAATAACCACATATATTTCCAAATAAAATATAAACAAAATAAATATAGAATAAAAAAATAACCCTCGTTTCTAACCAACTAGTGAAGTTGGGTTTCCCTAATTAACAAAAAGAAGAAAGAAAAAAAGTTTCTGAGAAAAAGAAAAACGGAGCTCTTTGTGAATCATCGAAAATTTTGACTGCTGAATGAAGTGGGCTAGTTTTTTCGTAAAAAATTCTCGTAGTTCCCCAACTAACCGGGCAACTTAAAGTCAACCTTTAAACCTCAATATTAACCACTGCAATTAAACTAAAACCCTGTTTAACTAAATAGTGGCCTACCAGAACTAGGTGTAAGTAATTTAATTAAATTACATAACTAAGGTAAGAGATTAAAACTAGGTACCTAGAAGAAACTCGAACCGGGCTACAACAGCCCTAACTAAATAATTAAATGGCTGTTATAGCCCCTATTAAAACTTAAAAGCAATATAGCCCTAACTTAACTTGAGTAAAAACCTTCAAAACCTTAAACCTTTAAAAACAAAAACTTAAGGGCAATACAGCCCTAGCCTAACTTAAACTGCAAAACCTAGGTCTGGGAAATAGCCCCTATAAATAAATAACTTAGCAGTGTGCCAAATAGTAACTTAAAACTTAACAAATAAAATTCAAATCTGGAAACTAAATGAAACTTATGGATTAGTTAGAAACAGAAAGGGTAACGTTCAACTGGCAACTTCATTTTTGGTAAGTCTAAATTAATTTTAATGAATTTAGATTGACCATAGTTAGTAATCTGGTTGCCGACCAAATTTTAACCTTAAAACCACTGCAGCCTACAGTGAAAAAGTCTGTAGCTATGTTGACAGTGTCTAAATGGGCCATTATTATTTCTATAATTACTTTGTCTATTTAAAATAAACTTAGCCTTAATATTGCACCTAAATAAAAATAATCTCTCTCTCAAAAAATAAAATAAATTTTCAATAAATTTTTCAATACTTGCCCACACTACCCTGTTGTGCTGAACACTCTTCTAAAATGGGCTGCTATATTGGCACGATGATTGTTAATCATTTGTTTTATGCATCTGTAAAAGGGCTCAGCACACTTTTGAAGGTGTGTGAAAGGTATGGGAAGGATAACGACATAAAATATAATCCTGATAAAAGTAATGTTATGATTATGAGGACCGAGGCCTACAAGTATATAAAATTTCCTGAATTTCAATTGAATGATATGGTGCTGTCAGAAGTAACCCAGACTAAGTATCTTGGCTACATACGGCACTAACGGATAGTCTTTCAGATGACTGATATTCTAATGCATTGTAGACAATTATATGCTCAGGGAAATACTTTGGTTAGAAAATTTCATGTGTGTTCATTAGATGTTAGGTGAATTTGTTCAAAACTTTTTGTACTCCAATGTATACAGATCATTTGTGGTGGAACTACAGGATGTATAATTTGAGGAAATTATATGTTGCATATAATAATATTTTTAGGAGTTTAGTAAGGACTCCAAGATTTGTAAATGGTGCTCCTTCTAGTGTCAGTATGCTGTTTGTAGTCAATAAGGTGCCTAACTGTGCCAGTGTCATTTGCAATTTTGTATTTAAATTTATCACTAGGCTTGGTGAGTCAGTCAATAAGATAATAGAAGCCATGGTTAGTGGACTGGTCTCAGATATATGTTATAAATCTCAAATGTGGAAGCATTGCCGTAGGCAATTGTATGTTCATTATCAGTGCTGGGCAAGTTCCGCACACCTTCCGAACCTCCGCACTGTGCGGAAGTGCGAAATGGTGTGCGGAGGTGCGGTGTGCGGTCACCTCGGTAAAAAGGTGCGGAAGGTGTGCGGATTGGTCCGCACACCCGTTCGCACACTTGGACTTTAGAATTTTGTCAACTATTGACCAGTCAACATCTCCAATTTAGTGTTTTTACAGTTTACGGACTTTATTTAGTTAGCGATATTTTCAAACTTAATTTCATTTATCATTATCAACTTATCAAGTACTGTACTTGAAGTTTTGAACTATGGATCAGCAAGCTAGTGAATCTACTCAGCCAGCCAGTGTAGGCAGTCCTCAGTCTCAGGCCGAGGCCGCCGCCTCTACTACAAGCCCTGTGCCTAGCGAGGCTAGCTCTCACCAGGAGGAGGACCTCTCCAGCCCCTGGCCCCACCTCAGCGCCTTCTTTGGACCTGTGTTGACCAAGAGGAGGGAAACAGAGAAGGGCAAGCTGGTGTACAAGGGCACCATCAAGTGCAAGTTGTGCAAGGCCATCTTGAGCTTTAGCACGACAAGCAACTTTTCAATGAAGCGCCATTATCAAAATGTAAGTAACTTATTAAAATTTATTGAAAACATTTTAAAAGTATAAGAAATCTTATTTGGAACTATTTTAAATTCATGTAGGGCATGCTACTCAAAGAAAATAGCGTGGATAATAATTCAAAGAAATTAAGTAAAATAAAGTTTTAATTTGTTCTGAGTACTAATTATACTAATGTTTAAATAAATTTTTTTATTTTAAAGGTCCACGGTAAAGAGAAGTACAATGATGATCTCGCTGCCATCGAGGGTGGGTCCAAGCGTGGACGGTCCTTTTCCGGCGATACCAGCGATCCTGCAGCCAAGAAGATGCGCCAGTCCAGCATTGAGGCATCCCTGGCCGGCCGCTTCAGTCAGACCAAGGCTGAGGATCTGTTCCAGAGGTTCATGGTCGGCGAGATGCTACCTGCCAGGGTCACAGAGTCTGCAGCTTTTGAGAAATTCTTCCACTACCTGAACCCCAAGTTCAAGGTCCCCTCCAGGAAAAAGTACATGAAGACCATCAAGAGGAAGGCCGAGGTAGGGAGGACAGAGCTCACCACCATGCTACGGGACGTCAAGTATGTCGCCACAGGAGGAGGAGAGCTAAAGTGAATTGTATAATGTAAAAAAGTAAAAATAGTAAAAATAAATATAAATAGCTAAATACACTTTTTTACTTTTGTATTGTATTGTATCTTTTGTATTTGAGTAGCTGTGAATAAAGTAATATAGTATTAGTATAAAATAAAATTAAATGATATTGTATTCTAGTAATTTTCTGACCTCTCATAACAAAAAAATGACTTTATTGTATTAAAACTTTATTTTCACAATTAAATATTAAATAAAAGTTTATAAAAGTATTAATATATTACTGAAAACTTATATATTTCCTTGCGATAAAACTTTATATATATAAATAGGGTGCGGGTATTTTCGCTTTTGGCAACTCTCACAGGTAGTTGCCACTTCCGCAACCACCAGTTCCAGCCTAGGGTGGAAAACCATTCCTTTCATCAACTCCCATAACTTGTTTTTTCCCACATGCCCATACATCCTATATGTAATAATAACCACTCCTACCATACCCTCAAACGTCATCACTGACACACACTCTGTCTCATCCACCTTATTTACCCTCATATAATATAGCACTCCCATCCATACAGCCAACTCTTTCGCATACTTTTTATACTCTTCCACCTCTTTTGACCACTCTCTCACACCTATACCATTACACACACATTCTCTCAATTACTGAGCCCTGACCAACATCTACACTCAAGTTCACATTCTCGAGGAAATCAATTCCCAATAAAAAATCCCAAGGCATTGATTCCACTTTCAAGACTATGAACTTGTGCTCCCATACCTCTTTACATGCACCTAATCCCACCCTCAACTGCACAGCTTCAGGAGGACGTGACTGTCCCCCCTCCTATACCACGTTTTCTCACACCACTCTTTCTCGGGATACAGGCACATTCCCTTCATCTAAATCACACAACACTTGCTCATTCACCAGATTGATTTGGGCACCTGTATCCACAAGACCCCTGCAGAGCTCAATAGGATCTTCTGGAACCCTTACAGTACAGGTACAACAGAAGGGCTGAACTCTACCTCATCCACACAGTCACGTATCATCCATAGCCCCCAGGGCCGGATTAAGGCCAACTGATGCCCTAAGCACAGCCCAACAATGGTTCCCCCTCGACCCTTCCATTGTCTAACTGACAAGACATTAAGACTCAATAAGTGCTGAATGTGAAATAATAGATTAAAAATTCAGTTTTCTTCCAGGCCATCCCCCAGGCCAGACCCCACAACTATATTAAATATAACCTGTTTTTTAATTTTATTTATTTAACACTAAATAGCAGTAAGCAATATAAGCAAATTATTGACTTATAACTAGGGCAACAGGAAAAATGCAAATTTTCAGCACTTTTTTATTCATTTTTTTAAAAAACTGTTATAAGGGAAAAATGCAAATACAAAAATTTATTGAAAACGATTCTTTCTACAGAAATCGATGTTGGTGGTCAATTTTTAAAAAAAGAAATTCTAATGAAGAAATATTATTTGTACGAAACAAAACACCTTTTATTCCATTGCTTTCTAACCTTGAAGATACATAGCATTTCAACATACATGGATCAAAAGATGCAAAATAATGCTTATTGTTGCCTACTTATAACTTTATTTATAGTTTAAAAAGTTTTCTCTGTGGTGCCCCCTTCCCTTGGTGCCCTAAGCACGTGCTTATTTTGCTTAATGGTTAATCCAGGCCTGATGGCCCCTCTAACATACCTACTTCCATACAACTCTCCCCCTCTGACTCTCTCTGTGCAGCTCTAACTTCATCCAAAACCCTTTCCAAATTTTCACCTGACACTATACTTTTATACCTCTTCCTTTCACTCACCCAATTGTAATGTACACCATTAATACACTGAAAATGCAAAATCAGAGCTCCTTTCTCCTCGATCCTTTCATCTTCATACACAACTGGACGATCACTACCATAATGCACATACTGTACACTTCAATACTAAACAATGAGCTGACCACCATGAGGACCTCTTGGAAAGGAAAAACACCCGGGCTCCGCATGGCTTTCAGCTCACGTACATAATTTTGGACCTTATAAACACCCAGTGGTGTAGTGCTAAATAAAGAAGTGAGGGAACGCATTTTGAAAGTGTTACTCAGATGCGGGGGGGGGACAATGGCGAGCGCGGCGAGCCCATACAGCTGGGGGTCCGGGGGCACTGTAAGCCCCTCCCCCGGGAAATCTTTTGAAATCTGACCAATTTCAAGGGATATTTTGAAGTCATATGCACTGGATATTAGGATATATTCCAAGGTTGAAGATGCAGTATTTCCAGTGTCATTAGATATATGACATCCAGTACGATCAATAAAAATAGCTAACAACTGGAATGATTAACTAAAAAAAAAGTTAACAACTGTTACGCCGTGGTGACTGTTTCACCAGATCTTTATAGGCTAGCATTGCCTCAGTCGAAGCTAAAAGAAATGAAACAATTAATGATTCTTTTTCATATTTCATCTAGGGGTGGGAATTAAAATTTCATGACGTTAGAGATTTGTAAGTTCAGATTTATTTGAAATAGTGAGGGAACGCCGTTCCGTCTACCAAAAAAAGTAAGGGAACGCCGTTCCCACGCGTTCCCACAGCACTACACCACTGCAAACACCCATCCTTTCAGGTTTCTTAATCGCTTCATTCATAACCAAGGTCTGCAATTCATTCACACTTCCTGGTATTCTCATTTTTAATCCATCCAATTCCAAATCTTTCAACCCATACCATACACTTTCAAACAAACTGTCGCCACCCCCCTTACTTTCACGCAACTTTACTATTCCCACTGGCAAATACTCAGGGTCGACCACCTCTTTCTCATACCTTTCATTCACCCCAGGTATTCTTGACATAAGGTCAGCCATACAATTCCTTTCCCCTGGCACATACTCAATCTTATAATCAAACTCACTCAACTCAAGCAAAGTTCTAGCAATTCTTCTATCCACAACTTTCATTCTCTCCATATATACCAAGGGCTGATGATCAGTCTTTAAAATAAATTTCATTCCATACAAAAATGACTTGAAAGCTTTCACACAAAACCTCATTGCCGCAAGTTCTCTCTCAATTGTACAATTGTACTGTACTTTCGCTCTGCCTTACTGAATGCTTTAGATACATACCCAATTACTCTCCTTTCTTCCTGTCCTTCCTCTCCCTGCAACTGGCACAAGTATCCGCCCATACAAAATCCACTCGCATCTGTATACAATTCTAGCAAACTCGCTCCTTCACTCATGTCCGGATAAGCCAACTCCACATCTTTCGCTGCTTCCACTCTCAATTGCTCAAAGGCTTCATTCATCTTCTCAGTCCACACCAATTGAGTACTACCTTTCATTCCAGTCACTTCGGTCAGAGGTTTCGAAATCCCAGAGCAGCCCACTATAAATTTCCTCTGAAACTCTACAAGTCCCAGAAAAGATCTAAGTTCACGGACCGTCCGAGGTTTCGGGAACTTCCTGACTTTTTCCATATACTCCCTACTCTTCCGTATACCGCTTGAACTCACCTTGTGCCCCAGAAATGCCACACTTTCCCTGAACCACTCACACTTACTTGGTTTCACTCGTAGTCCAACTTCATCGAACACTTGCAGTACCTCTCTCATTATTTTCAGGTGCTCCTCAAATGTCTCTGTCGTAATCAAAATGTCATTTATGAAACAGATGACATTTTCCCTTGCAAACTTACCAAGAACACGATTCATTGCTCTCCGAAATGCAGCAAGTGCAGCCGTAAGTCCAAACGAGAGAACCCGGAACATATAATGGTTCCTGGCTGTGGAGAAAGCAGTTATAGGACGAGACTCTGGCTCAACCGGCATCTGGTAATAGCCCTTCAATAGGTCTAATTTACTAAACACCCTCTTTCCATGCAAAGAGTATACACTTTCGTTTATCAAGCACATCGGAAACCTGTCCTTCACTGTCCTTTCATTCACCATTCGATAGTCCACACACAAGCGAATCCTTCCATCAGGTTTCCGCACAGGCACTATTCTACTATTCCACGGACTTGTGCTCTGTTCAGCCACTCCCATTCTTTCTAATTTCTCACACTGCTCTTCTATCTCATTCATTACTGGCGGGGAGAACCGTCTTGGCCTTTGGTAGATTGGAGTCTCATCCGTTAACTGGATCCTGAAGGGAGGGAGTTTTGTTAGACGGAGATCATCATCTCCTCGGACCAATACGCTCCTTTTCTCCCCTGCCAGCTGCCACACCTGCGTTCGTTCACTCTCACTTAACTCTTCACCAACAATCACCTCCTTTCTGATTTGTCCATTGCTCCCCACATTCTTGCCCTTGCTTATCCATTTGTATTCCATTTTCTCCCTCCTCACATACTTCCTCAATCACTGTATACTCTCTCCCTATCACATCCCCTCATTTATTCTCTTTCGCCATGCACCTCCATTTTCCCTAGCTTGCACACAAATCCATGGGTTATTCTCATCAATTATACCATCATACACATGCCCAACTCTTTTCACTCTATACGATGCATCCATACCATTCACAAAAATCATGCCTCCCTGCCTTTTTTCCCTACCATTACTCACTGGCCACTCAACATGCACCAATGCTGGGGTTCCCTTTTCCAGATTTACACGCTCAGATGCTCTCACCTCATACCCCTTTTATTACCCTCATCCAATCCAATTCACTTTTCCTCACATAGAATTGACGCTTACCCAACTCATTCTTCCACTCAATCATACGTCTAGCAGGATGGATCACCAGTCGATTCTTTTTCAAAAACTCATACCCCAGAATCATGTCATACTTTTCACTCTCCTTATCAACCATATAAAGCACACATTCTTTCATTTCACACCTCATCAATTTCACTTTAATCTGCACCTCTCCCAACACGTACTGGGATGTTCCCAACCCCAATGCGAGGCCCCTGCCCTATGCGTTTCCCGTACTGGGACCTGCTTCGCCATTTCCAGTGGCAGCACCCCTTGAGGGCCCTGCCTCTGAGGTTGAGGAGCTGGCATGGCTGACACTGGCCGATTTCCTGCATGAGACACAGGACTCACTCCCGCTGGTGCCAGTGCACCTTGTTGTCGGACTTGACAGAACCGGACAATATGCCCAAAGTTCCCACATGCCCTACATTCATGTCAAGGCGTTCTGCATTCACACGCCAGGTGTCCCATCTGCCCACATGCAAAACACGCACCCATTCTTCTTCTACATGTATCTATACCATGTCCCCCTGTACCACAATACGGACACCCTCTTACATTCCCCATATTCCCTCCATTCATTGGCCCTCTTTGTTCATTCATTCTTGACTGGCCTTGAGGCCCTTTCCTTCTATACATTTGTCCCAGCATTGGACCATTCATTCTGGGACCCAATGTGGGAGGAGGCGCTGGGTGTTGCATGGCCGACCCTCCATACATCCTTGTGAACTCATTCGCAAAGAGGTTGACCTGGCCTAGTATTTCTTAATGCTTCGCATAACTAGGAAACACAAGTACTTGTTCCTCCCTCATCGATGTCCCCATTCGCTCATCTGCTTCCCTATTACGCCCAATCCCACTCTCATATACTCGGTCCTCTAACAATTCCAAGATTTCATGCCACTTCAAACGAGTCCCTCTCGCTCTTACACACTCTTTCCTCTTAACATTAAAAAACTCCCTCACACTCTCAGGCACTGTCTCAATCAACTTTCTTACCAACCTTTTATTCTCATCTATCCCATCATCTCCAAATTTTTTTCTCGCCAAAGTTTCAAGTCTATATGAATATAAATCAATACTCTCTCCCTTCTGTATCCTTGCTCTCTCAAAATCATCCTTCTTTCGATATTTCACACCCCATCTTATTCTCAACACTTGCTCCACCAATCTCTCCCTTAACACCTCATACTTCACAAGCACTCTAGCAACCTACCTTCCAAACAGTCACCCATCTCTTTCACCCAATACTCAGGCGCGTCTGGATACTTGCTCTTACAATAACGTTCATACTCTTTCAAAAACTCTTGTACATCTCTCCCACTATAAACATTAAATTTTGCAACCTTCGGAATCTCCCTAATTAGGATTCCCTTATGCACTCTTACACCCTCCTCGAATCACTCTCTGTTTCAGGCTCACTCTCACTCTCATACATGCTATCCTCAATACTGGAATAGAGGGAGTCATCTGCGCTAACGCAGCGTTGAACCCTCTGAAAAGCCCTCTTACCAGATGCCCTCTGAGCTCTCTTCGTTCCCGCCCTGCCCCTCTTAGCCTGCCCTTCCATTCTCCTACCTTTCTCCCTCTGATCCCCACCCTCAAGCTTCTTTTTACCCTCCTTAGGAGTGGAATGCACCATCACCTTGTAAGGTCTTTCTTCTTTCCCCTCACTCACACTTTCGCTCTCTTCTCCTTCCAGGCCCCCTACTGCTACATCTTTTGGACGTGCCCCTTTCTTATTACCAACACCCTTACTATTTTCCCCTTCGAAACCCCCCTTCCCTTCCTTTTTCCCAATATCACTCTTTCGCTTACCATCTTTCCCATCAAGCTTGCCCTCCAACTCGCTCATTTTCTTAACCATTGCCTTTAACCCATCATTCATCTCTTTCCTATTCTCAATCATCTTTTCTTCCATCTCTTGACGGCAAACTACCAATTCTTTACTCTGCTCATCTAATCTACTTTGCAATTTACCCAAGCAATTTACCCAAACATTCTCTAATTCCGCTTTCTCTAACTCTAATTGATTATTCCTAGCCCTTTCTATCTCCAACACCTCCATCTCCCTCAACCTCTTCTCTAACTCCTCCTTGGTAGGCATCTCTAAAGATACTACCCTACTTTACTTCTACTCTATTAACTACTACTACTACTACTACACCTTCACCATACACTACTACACCCAACTTACTACTACCCTTTCACTCTCCTTCTATACAACCCAATCAGGAGAAACAACCTACTTTTCTGAGTGGAAGTCCCTGTTCGGGCGCCACTTATTTTATGTGGTGGGATCGGTTAACCTAACGGCCACACCAGACAAAATATAGAAATTTTTATTTTTAAGGCCTTCACACAGCCAGGCTACCTACCTTGAAGGGTTGTTGGATCCAGGCTCGCCGCCCAGACCTCCGATTCCACAACTGTTGGCTCGTACCGCCAACAGTTTCTCACTTGTTTTACAGGTCTTGCGAGAGTAGCTTCCTTCTGTGCCACGAGATAACTCACAGCATTAGCGTAAGATTGACAAAACTTATTCCAATATGAAGCAACGGACTTAACATTAATAGCTTCTTCTCTTAGTGCTTCAATATTTTTGGCATCCTTTTCTCGATAAAATTTATAGTTCTTTTGGTTTAGTAGCGATCTTCAGTTTCTCAGACGGATCTGGCTTGAATTTAGTTCCTTCCTTTAACAAACAAGTACTTTATTCCTTTTCTTAAAATATGTTTTAACAAGCAAGTACTCTATTCCTCAGAACTCCAAATCTGTATTCTGGATTTAGGTCTTCGCTGCATCGTTTTAGTAGCTATATATTGTGTGCCTCTAAAGGACCTCCTGTAAAAATCTTCTAGAAGTAGACTGCAGTAATTTTATGAGTGCAAGAAGCGGGATATTGGTTTAATGCAAGAGCCATTTTGAGAGATCTTTCATAATAATAATAATAATAATAATAATAAATTGCTTTCCTATACAGTCATCAGATTTTTATCCTTCAGTTTTTCAGAAATTTAGTTTTAGATTTTCGTTACAATATTAACAAACAAATACTTAATTCTTTTCACTAACAGGTTTTAACAAACAATTACTTTATTCCTCTGGAAAGAAAGAGAGAACCATGAAAATCCTATATAACAAGTATTTCATTCACAAATTAAATAAATTTAGTACATAAATAGTAATAATCAAGGCCAGGGGGAAAGGACTGACAACTAAAAGGGGAAAAAGGGTTCATCCTCCACAGCACGAAGCCATTCCTCTAACGAGTTCGCAACCTGACCGCGTATGCCATGCGCTTTAACTTTCGCAATTAATCTTCTATGCTGACTACTATTAATCAAATCTCTACTTTCTAAGTGATCGATGATACGATCCCTAACTACGGATTCCAAAAGTTTCCCGACAATTGACGTTAAGCAATGGGCCTATAATTGCTAGGTACTGTGCGGTCGCCTTTTTTAAAAATGGGCGTGACGTTAGCTAATTTGAAGTCTTCAGGAATAATCCCCGTTTCCAGTGACTGATTAAAAATCTTCGTTAAGGGGCCTACAATAACGTCTTTCAAATCTTTCAAATGTCTGGGATAAAAAGCATCAGGGCCTGGAGCCTTGCTAACTTTTAGCCTATCGATATAATGCGCAATCTCACCCTCGTAAACGGTTATTTCATCCAAAATAGTCTCGCTGCTAAATGGAACGATATCGTCCACATCGGGGACATTATTGACGTCTTCTACAGTAAAAACTGTCGCAAAAAAGTTATTAAAAATACCCGCCATCGCCTGAGCGTCAGAAGCCAAAGCGCCATTAGTGTCCACGATAGGGCCTACATTATCTTTTATCGGCTTACGATTATTGACGTATTCAAAAAACTTTTTTGGATTATGTTTACTACCACAGCTCTAAGTATCTCTAAATTACGCTCAGCATTCCTAACTGATCTTTCAACCTGACGTCTAAGCTCGATATATCTATTAAAGTTAGCTGCCGTGCCATTGCGCTTATGTCTATACGCTCTGTTACGACTGTTTATGAACTCGCCTATTTCCCTAGTCCACCACTTGGGCCTACGAGAAATAAACCCCCTTTCAATATTCATAAAACTTTCTTTAAACGCCTGCCAATGCAAATTTGTGCCATTACCCATAAATAAGTTATTCCAGTCAACTACTCTCATCCTATCCACAAAACTATCAAAATTGGCCGTACGAAAATGAGGGACTTCTATTACGTTACTATCCTTAGTGTTTTCTATCAATAACTTAAACCTAAAAATTTGATGATCACTACATCCTAAACTCTCGCCTACTTCTAAACCTTCGACTATACTGTATTTTCGCCGTTAGTCATCACCACGTCTAAAATATTGTCACCGCGCGTTGGTTCGGTAACCATCTGTCGTAAAAAATTATCTTTCATGAACTCAATCAATCTCAAACCCTCCTCATTACCAGTAAAAGTCTCGTAATTAACGTTAGGTCAGTAAAATCTATCGGTATCGAGGGGTTGAACGGGAGGTCTATAGACAACAACAAAATTAAAACTAATACTACGCGTCCTAACTTCGACGCATATCGCATTAATTGCTGCCGGAAAATCTATCTTAACCTCGATAGCCCTAAGGGAATTACGAATGTACAGCAAAACGCCGCCACCAATCCTATGTAACCTATCATTAGTAAAGAGTTTAAAACCTGGTGTATATCAAATTCCCCCAACAAGTCCCGAGTCACGGTATTTAACCACGTTTCAGTGATAGCAACTATATCGTAGTTGCCGGAATAAATTATCGCCTTAAATTCGTTTAATTTATTTCTAATACTACGCGCGTTACAATAAAAGACGTTTAAGTTATTTTTTATCACGTGCCAGCGTTTTAAACTATTTTTCACGTCGGGCCCGCGTTCCCCGGACCCACAACGTTTAAAGAAGGCTTCGACCTATACAGCTTTCGTACGTTTTCGTCAATTAACCTACCTAGCCTAGCATTACCTATTTCATTAAAATGCACCCCCATCTTTTATAAAAAGGCTAGGATCACTGAATTCTGACCACAGCTTTACGAAGGGTACATTTTCCTCAGCACAAATCTCTTCTAATTTAGTATTAAAAAATATCGTTTTAGACGTAATCCTAAGACCCAAACCGTGCCTAGGGGTAATACCTAAAACTAAAGACCTATCTGACCTCGCCTTTAGGGACCTAATTAACCCCTTTTATCTCTCTAAAAGGTCAGGCACTCTTGTATCGGACCTATACGAGTCGTTGCCCCCGACCATCGTCACCAACATCGAGTGACGGGAGGCAACGTCAATCCTATCCACTTCGTCTCTAACTCTGTCAACCCTGGCCCCTGGGAGACATACCCTCCTCCTCTTGGTTGGATGCCATTCAACGAACTCTGTGTCCATATGGCGTACTAAAGAGTCCCCAATTAAAATAGTTTCCCCCTCATTCACGTCCCTTTTCAAATGGGCGAAAGGGTTCGAAACCTCGACAGGGGGGTAATTCCTATCGCCTAACGTACGTGGCCTAGTTCCACCCTTAATCTCTCTAAATCCCTCTCCATCTACTAATCTCGGATCAACCTTAACCCATTCCTCAACTCTATCCAACCTTCCCGATAAGCTACCTAAACTAGAAACTAGGTTACGCACCTCACCCTTCAAATTACTAACCTCTTCAACGTTAGTATTGGTTTGGCTTTCGTCAACCGTAGCCCTACCCCTGCCTTCATCAAGCGTTGCAAGTCTTTCTGTTACCTCACGTACACTGCGTTTTATGTCAACTATTTCCTCCCTTAATGCGCAAAAGAAACAAACTGATCTCTCGGTAATCGCCATAGGACCGCCGTTATAATCTTTAAAATCTGTATACCACTGGTTTACCCCACACCGAACACATGACGCTTTCTGCGACGGCATCGCGCAGTTAAAATTAGTTTATAACCGTCACAAGTTTAAGTTAAATTAAGCCGGCACGCTATAAAAACTTCTAAATTGCTAAAAACGACTAATATTCAATTACTTAACTATAACATTGTGAATATAAACGCAAGTATATAAAATTCAGAACTTTCCGAAAGTAAAATTATTAGCAATATGCAAAAGTAGAGGCAATATCAGAGAGCTCAGGAAATGCGTCCGTTCAGTACAGAGTCTGGCTGACGAATGAAAGTACAGAGTCTGGCTGACGAATGAAAGTACAGAGTCTGGCTGACGAATGAAAGTACAGAGTCTGGCTGATGTAGATGATGATTATTTACAACAGTGATAATACTTTGGTGAGGTTCAAGGACACTAATTTTCTGCAACAAACAATCATCATCACCCGATTTATGGAAAGAGTATAAATGACAAAACTACTATCCAGAGAGTATTCAAAGACAAGACTTCATAAATCAGTTTGTTTTTTTGTTATCAACTTGCTGCATTAAAACTAGCAGCGAAGTCCTTCCAGTCACTTTCTGACTTTTGACAGACTCTTTCCATAAATTTATGGAAAGAGTCTGTCAAAATTCAGAAAGTGACTGGAAGGACTTCGCTGCCATTTTTAATGCAGGAAGTTGATAACCAAAACAAAAAAAATCACACTGGAGTTTTCGGTGAACCTTTGTAGTTATAGGACGTACCTAGAATTGCTTGAAAACAAAGAGTTTAAATTAGATTACTGAAACCAGTTAGTTTAAGGCAAGGTTATACAATTTACACCCTGATTGTGTACCCACCAAACTTAATAGTCCACTTTTCTTACATTAAGTGCAGAGTCTAAGTGTTACATGAAAGGGCCAGGCTTTGCCTGGCTAAGGCTTGGCCAATTAGGCCTAGGCCCATATACTGAGATTCATACCTAAAACTTCTATCGATTGTTAATTACGATTTAGACTTTATCACTTTCTAATTGTAACCTTCTAGTCTCTGAATAGGATAGGTCCATTGTGTTAGGGGTCCTCGGCTCGGCTCGGGCTTTTGCCTAGGCTGAGTTCTGGGGATTCGCCTAGTTCCGATATGGCTACCAGTTCGGATCTCGAAAGGTTGCGAAGTAAAAGGTTGCATGAATCTGATTCAGAGGAGGATGTCTCTCTTGCTCCATCGGTTATTCGGGCTCTTTCTCCTTCTTTACGTTCGCCCCCACCAAAGGTTAGGAGTAGGGAGGTGGATGGGCCTTGTGATGCTGGTGTGGTTGGGGGAGATGTTTTTACCCAATCTGGTCTCCAGGGACTGGGCAATGTTGGGCCTAGCCAGGCTCCTCCTACTGGGCCTATGGCCCGAATAGATTCAGAGCTCTCAGACCCAGTGAGGGCATCTTTTTTATATAGAATTACGCCCAAGAAACAAGATATCTCTTTTGCATCAAGACCTTTGGCCTTTAGCATAGCACTAAGGGATTCGCCTTGGGTATGCAGGCACCAGTCTTCCAGAGACGCTCTGGCACGGTACAAATAAAAACTACCTCTGCCCTTCCCTCCCAGTTTTTGGGAGCTCCCTGGAAGTTGGGCCCATGGGAGGTGGATTGCTCTTTAGTTAACGACACTCATATTGTGCATGGTGTTATAGGACCTATAGATTTGGAGGAAGATCTACTAGTTATTAAGGATGAGTTAATTCATAATGATTATCCAGTAGCAAATGTCAGTAAACTTACAAAAAGAACAGGTTCAACATATGTTCCAATTCAACAGGTTAAAGTCTCTTTCAATGCACAAGTTCTTCCAGTAAAGATCCATATAGCTTATATACCATATAGAGTTCGTCAGTTTATTCCACATCCAATTCAATGTTTTAAGTGCCAGGTATTTGGTCATATGGCTAAGTCCTGTAGGTCAAAAACAGTGAGATGTGGTTATTGCTCTGGAAGTCATGTTGTCTCCTCTTGTCCAAAGACTACTAAAATTTGTGCCAAGTGGCTGCTCTTACTTTAGAACAGCACAGGAAATAGAGATGCTCAAACTTACATCTAATCTCTCTTATAGTGAAGCTAGATCTGTTCTTCGAAATCAGGACTCTACTGTAGCCTTGGAAAGAACATTTAAAAGTACTGTAATGACTTTTCTGTTCTACCAAAACCTATTGTGTCAAGAGAGGAGACTCAAGGCTTGGATGTGGTGGATCCCTCTCCCCCCCTTCAGAATTCTTGGAGTGGGGTTGTGAGGGGAAGACCTGGCTCGACTATGGCAATGTCCCAGGGGCCACCTGGGGTGGGGGTGGATGGTGGGGCTGCGGTCCCTGAACCCTCTACCCCTTTTGGACCTATGGCTCTGTCATCAGACATCATTAAAGTACTATGTTTAAGTTTATTCAGCTTCACCCTTCAGAGTAGTAGTAGTCTCTCCAAGAAGACTTTGAGTACTTTATCCAATTTTGTTTCTTTATTTAATGACGCTTTTCACACTGACCTCAAAACTGACCAGCTGACAAAATTCCTTGATAAACTGAAACCCAAGCCTACACCCAAACAGAAACGTCATGTCCAAATTCGCAAACCCACTTAACATTTCATATCCAAAGGTTTCTAACCTCTTGTTTGCTCAGTGGAATGCCCGCAGTCTCCAATCTAACTTGTCAGAATTTAAACTTTTTATTCACACCAAAAAATCCCATTTAGTGGCAGTTTCTGAGACCTGGTTAACCTCTAGACTCCAGCCTACTTTTATTAATTATACTCAGATCAGAGCAGATAGGGTTGGCCGAGCGGGTGGGGGTTTGCTATTTCTGATTCGTTCAGATTTGTGCTTTCGACCATTACTTCTCCGTCCCTTTCCAGCAGGAGTTCTCAAGGTCCTTGCTTTATCTTTAAAAGTAAACAATGGTACTTTAGATATACTCACAGTTTACAATCCACACCTTTCATTAACCACTATAGAAATTGAACACTATGCTGGTCAACTCGGTCAACAAGCTTTTATTTGTGGTGATTTTAATGGTAGACACAGGGCTTGGGATACAGGTATGTCAGGTTCTCCAACACCAACTGCCTTAAATTTATTTAATTTTATTCTTTCTTCGGATTTTGTGTTATTGACTCCAGTAGATCTCCCAACAAGATTTAACGTTAATAATGGAAGTTATTCAACGTTGGATCTCTCGTTATGTAGAGGTAGGTTTGCTCCTAACTGTACTGTGGCCGTTGGTGGAAGTCTGGGTAGTGACCACTTTCCTGTCCTCACTGCTCTGCAAATTTCACCGGTATCCACTCCTCATAAACGACGTCCAACTTGGAAACTACGTGACATAGATTGGAGAATTTGGTCTAGAGCACTTCCGGATGCCCCTGCTATTGAAGGATCCTTAGATGAGAAAATTTCCTGTTATCTTCTTCAGTGTAGAGGTACTTGTTTCCACTAATAAGGCTGTAGTGGAAACAAGTACCTCTACAATGAAGAAGACAACAGGAAATTTTGTTCCTAAATACCACAAATGCTGGTGAACAGAGGATTGCAGTGTGGCAGTGGCCACCCGCCGTCGGGCTCGGCATTTTTATTCTCATCACCCAACTCTATATAATAAGATCCTCCTAAATAAGGCAACTGCTATAGTTCGTCGTACTATTCGTCAGGCAAAGCGAATTTGTGGAGTCGGTTTTGTTCAAACCTCAGTTTCGCTACACCTTCCACTGAGGTTTGGACTCAAATTAGGAAAATCATTAAGGGTACAGATTCACACTTCACTTACCCTATTGTTGTAAATGGTTCCATACTAAGTGATGTACGTGACAAAGCAGAAGTTTTGGGGGCCTTCTGCTTCTTCCATTAATTTTTTGGGACTGTATCAGTTATTGAAGATGAGGAATTTTGCAGGGACATGCAGTCTTCCTTATTTCTTGATTACAATGAAGATTATAACCTGGACTTCACATTGCAGGAATTACAATTCTCCTTAAGACAATGTGAACATACAAGAGGTGGTGCAATGGGACTGGATAATATACATAAATATTTTCTTAGTCATCTTCCATTGGAGTACTTGCCATTTCTATTATCAGCATTCAATGACAGCCTGAGCACAGGGGTCTATCCTTCATCATGGAAACAGGCAATCATGATTCCTATCCTCAAACCACAGAAAAACCCTTCAAGTCCATCTTCATATCGTCCCATATGCTTATTATCCTGCTTGGATAAAGTACTAGAGAGGATGGTCCATCAGCGGTTGCTATGGATTTTTGAAACGTGTCACATTTTTCGAGATTCGCAGTGTGGTTTCCTTAAGAAGAGAAGCACGGTTAGGTCCGGCGCCAGCCTATTTGGCGCCCTTAGCAGGACTGCAGCTGGCGCCCCCACCCGCCTCCCACTTCACGATTGGGTTTGCCCACAAAGTAATCAAGGTACCATATTGAAGAAAGTATTTGCCTTACACTGATCTATTTTAATTTGCTAATACATACATTTATTATAAAATTATAAAATCATTTCACAGTTCAAGAAAGTGTCATGACCAATCAAAACAGCGAGTAAAGCGAGGCATATGTAGTAACAAATCAGAACGCTCAAAAGTGCTAAAATATGCGTGCAAAAAGGACATATCTACTGTTTTTTCCAAGCAAGAAGGGCATATGTCACATAAAAACAGTTATTCGCTTATTGACGACTCCCGTCTGTGCGCGCAACATTTTTAAATCGCTTATTTTCGACTCCCGTCCCTAAAGGGTTAAAGGTCGTGATAGTGAAAGTTCTATAATGACCCAATAAGATGAACAAGTTAATTATGTAAATATCAGTCAAGCTAAACTGGTGTACATACGTCGTACAACCTTTCATCATTTGTCTATGCTTCTCATTCCTTCATTATTTTTTTCATGTTGTTCTTACATAATACTATCAGACGTGCACAGGACGGGAGGCGCTGGCGCCCCCCAGATCTTTGGCGCCCTTAGCATTTACTAACCTCGCCTAATGGAAGCGGCGGCCCTGAGCACGGTGGATCAACTTCTGAGGTTAGGAACTTTCATACGCCAAGCTCTCCGACGGAAAAAATATGTTCGTTATATTTTTTTACCTCAGTCGAGCTTTTGATACCATCTCCCATACTGGCCTACTTTATAAGTTAGGCAATTTGGGGATTCATGGTAGATTACTAAGATGGTTGGACAACTTCTTGTCTAACCGCACATTTCAGGTGCTAATTAATGATATCTACTCAACACCTTTCCCCTTTAAAAAGGGTGTATTGTATACCGATTTTCATTCCCACAGGTTTATTAATCGGTTACCTCCTAGTTACTCCATCTGGCTGTTACAGTTGACTTAGTACTTGGTTCCATTTTTCAGTTCATGTTTCGTAGAACTAACAGGCCTCATGTTCATCCCTTTCTGAGTGTTCTGGAATTGGCCTCAGAACTGAAGAGGGTAATGGTGTGCTTTCTCTGTTTCTGTCTCATCCCAATAATAATAGACCCAGCACTTGATGTAGGAACAGCGGAAGTTCTCCCGTGGAACAAGGTGTTTTGGTCTTGGAGGATGTAAATAGCCTTATTGGCTGAGCTCCTCCATATAAAACTTCAAACAATCAATCAATCAATCAAATCACACTGTGATTTATGAAGTCTTGTCTTTGAATACTATCTGCATATTAGTTTTGTCATTTAAGCTTTTCAGAGTGGTAGATGATGGACATGATGTAAATGTTAGGTACTATATTTATTTGGATTTTAGTAAGACAAGATTCCACATGAGATTTCTGTATAAAATAAAAACCTGTGGCCAGGCGCGGACTGGCTCAAAAATTTCCACCGGCCAGGTGTCACTGAGAGGGCCCCCAAAAAGTTTCAGTAAATTCTGCCCCCCAAAGAGTGTTTATGGATGTTTTAAAAATCTAGTAATTTTGTCATGACCTGTAAATCCCCGCGAGTTTTGAATATAATTTTGAACTCAACCAAAATCAAATCTAATTAATACGCAGTCAGGGAATGACGAGATGTACTTCTGAATACAAAAGCCTTGGAATAATTTTTTTTTCCTTGTGGGTTTGCATTATATATATATTATATAATATATATATATATATATATAATATATAATATATATAATATATACACGGTGAACCAAAAGTAGGTGGACAGTAGGTTGAATACGGTTTGTGTTATATTATATTATAACTATGGTGTTCATTATAGCTATTGTGTTTGTGTTTATTATATTAAATATTATAACTAAATTTATTTAAATTTTATTTTGTATTATAGTATACAAAAAAATTAAATATGTATTCTCAAAATAAACGTTATCATTTACTGTCCACCTACATTTGGTTCACCCTATATATATATATATATATATATACAGGGTGTCCCATAAGTCTGCCATCATAGGAGAAATTCATATTTTTCTATTTCTACAAACCATAATTCATATTTTTCTCTTTTTACAGGCCATAATGTCTGTGAGCAAGGAAGAAAGAATCCAAATAATTCTACTCATAGGAAATCGGAGTCAAAGAGAGGCCGCTGCTGAATTTAACAGACTGCATCCAGACCGCGAGCCAATAACACAGAGTTGTGTTAGCAGACTTGTTGCAAAGTTTAAGGAAACAGGATCCATAGAAGATAAACCACGCAGTGGACCTTCAAGGAGGTCCACTGACGATGATACAGCGACTGCTATCCTGGTTCATTTTAACAAAAGTCCCAATAAGTCTCTTCGGCGATTGTCCGCCGAGACAGGATTGTCGAAAAGTAGCAAAATAGTAGCATCCATCGCATTCTTCAGGCTCACAAATGGCATCCATATAAACTTCAGATCCTACAGAAATTAAGCGAAGATGATCCCGACCGGTGGATGGGATTTTGTGAATGGGCTACGGAACAATATGCTCGGGATGCCAATTTCCCGTCCACCATTCTGTTCAGTGACGAGGCTGTTTTTTATGGAAATGGTGAGGTGAATCGACAGAACACCCGCTACTGGTCTCAAAACAACCCTCACTGGTATATTTTTTCAAAGGAACAAGGTGCATCTCGGGTGATGGTATGCATTTGGAAGGATCGCATCATAAGCCCCCTCTTTCTCGGTGAACATGTCACTGGAGGCACCTACCTACGTATGCTCAAGGAAGAAGCATTTCCCAGTGTCTTGAACGAAGAAGGAAATTTCCCAACATGGTTCCAGCAAGACGGCGCTCGTGCACATTACAGCACCCAAGTAAGGGAATACCTGTACCAACAATTCCCTGGTCATTGGATAGGACGTTGAGGGCCTGTGGAATGGCCAGCTAGAAGCCCGGATCTCACGCCACTAGATTTTTATCTCTGGGGCCACTTGAAAGCGCAGGTACACGCAGATAAAATTAGGAGTGTTGAACATTTGCGGCAGCGCATTATTGGGGCATGTGACACCATTACTCCTGACATCATTCACCGTGTGCTTGCTGACTGGGTATCACGTCTGAATTTGTGTATTGAAAACAATGGTGGACATATTGAGCACGTTCTGTAAATAAAAGCTTTTGTTTTGCCTTTTTTATTATTTTTCCTATGATGCCGAACTTATGGGACACCCTGTATATATATATATATATATATATATATATATATATATATATATTCATTACAATATGAAAGTTACCATACTCAGGAAAATCATAGAAAATGTTGAAGTAGAAAGAGAGTTTTTTTCAATCTCAAACTAAACTGTCACTTACCGTACTTAAACTGTTACAGAGGGGCCCATTATCAACAGTAGGCCACAGGCCTTTCTTCTTTTAGTTACGCCTCTGATAATAATAATATATATATTTATGTAGCGCACAATATCAAAAATCAAATATCATAGCAAAAAACCGGCGCGCCAGCACAAATGCAACACCGCTTAAAAAATATTTACTTTATTTACTTAATTTTATTTTTCGCGCCAAAAATAGTGTCCTAGAGTGCTGATTGGTTATGCTAGAAATCTCAGAAATGCGTTTGGCAACATAGCGATTTTTTAACATTTATTTAATTAATTTTCAACAAATAAAATAAGTATAATAAATTTATTTAAATAAAAATTTATTTAAACGGACATAATTTATCAATGAATAAACTAAAGTTAATAATCCTAAACAATTTAAATATCAATTATTTTACTAGTATTAAAAAAAAGTGGACATTTTTTAATGCCATTTTGTCGCCAACGTACGTTGTCTTGTTGGTACTTTTTTTGACCCTGTGAACACCCCTGAGGTCTTATGTAGTAATACGTCGAACAAATTTCGGGGGTTCCAATGAAAGGGCCCACCAGCCACGGGCCGGTGGGCCGCCAGAGCCAGTCCGCGCCTGCCTGTGGCTAGTAAATGGCAGATGGAATTCAGTGTTCAAAAATGCTAAGTCATCTATTTTGGTAGAAATAATCAGTACTTTAGTTATGAGATGCGAGGAAACTGGTTAGAGGATGTTAGACAGGAAAAAGATAAAATGCTAGGTATTATTAAGAGGAATGTTAGTTACAACAGTAAGGAAGTCATTTGGAACCTAAGTCTTATATTAAGCCTCACTTAGAATACTGCATTCAAGCTTGGTCCCCTCGCCTTAGACATGATATTGATATGTGCTTGAAAGGTATGCAATGTAGGGCAATCAGGTTTATCCCTAACCTAAGAAGATTGGAATACAGGGAAAGATTAAAGGAACTGGGTATATTTAGTTTTGAGAGACATTGTATGAGGGGAGATATGATACAGATGTTCAAAATGCTTTCAGGTTTGGAGAGTTTAGATGTAAGTAACTTTTTCTCATTAGAGGCTGATGGAATCAAGTACATAATAAGAAAATTAGAAAACAGGGTTATTATTCGTTTTTTGACCCAGTCACACCCAGCTATAACAGCAATATATATTGAATAACCAATCAAAACTGAATAAGAAAATATATATATTATCTTGTGCAAATTTGTATAAAATGTGATTTTTTATTAAAATATATTTCTTATTTTTGGTGTTTTTTCAATATACATATATCGACTATTTGGTGAATATTTCTTATTTTTGGTGATTCTGGCTACTTCTGCGTAATTCAATTTGTCCTGTTTTACAAATAAATCATTTTTAGCAATTGTTTGTTTGTTGAACTCTGTTCAGTTTTTTTTTTTTGTGACGAAGTATGACGTGTCAGTTATGCATATTTGAGTTTGAAGACGTGATCCGCCATATTTCCCTTGATGAAGACAAGAGTTTAGACCTTTTTTTCAATCACCGAATAATTAAGACATCCGTAACCTGCCCTAAATGCAATAGTGCTTGTATTTTAAGAAAAGACCAGAAGGTCTTTAGGTGCCGTAAAAAAAATCTTAAAAATAAACGTGTCATTTCAGTTTAAGGGCGGGCAAAATTTAGCGGACTACCCATGCAAGGTTGGCACATGTTATTACATTATCATTTACATAATTTAGGTCTTGGGGTGTATGGGGGGTGGAGCCCCTGTAAAGATCACGCATCACAAATTGATCGGTCCTAATGTTTTGCGGACAGTTCAGTACATGACACTGGTTAGGTCAACTGTACACCCTTGATGATTGGTTAGGTTAAGTCATGATATTTTTGTTTAAATTCGTTAGTTTAAACAAAAATGATTAGTGCAAACTTTTCTAGTTAATTTTGAGGTGTTTTGTACGAAACTGCCATCCATTTCCTGTGCAAATGCATAGTTTTCAAGATGACGGTATCTCGAAAACTATGCATTTGCACAGGAAATGGGTGGCAGATTCGTGCAGAACACCTCAAAATTGACCAGAAAAGTTTGCTCTCATTATAAAAAGAGAGTGGGTCAAGAAACGAATAATTACCAAAAACAGACTTGAAGACTTTTTCAGTCATAGAGAAGTAGATTTTTGGAATTACTTGCCATATGATGTGGTAAATAGTAGCTCATTAGTTAATTTTAAGAAAAATTTGGTAATTATGCAGCAAAGTGGCATTGCTGAGTTTGGTGATAACTTTTTTCCTGAATGTTTTTTTATGCTTTGTGTAGTAGATATTGTCAATAGTTGTGGAATTATGAAAAAACAATAGTTTTAATGTGTTTTGGATAGACAAGACCACTGCACAAAGCATGAAAAAGCAGCAGAAAAAAAACAAGATTTATCATCAAATAATGCAGAAAATAACAATAATAATTACCAATTAAAGCAACCTAACCTAACCATGTTGGAATCTAGACTGAGAAATGGTATGATTTTAAACCTGCGATAGAGTCCTGTTTAAATTTGACTGGCTGGATGATGTCACGAGAGTGCTTGTTGCTTGGTGATTGGTTGATGTTTGCCATGTTGATCATGCTGGCAATAGTGGCAAATTTGAGTTTTTTCTAAAATAATTTGATTAATTTCCTTAAACTTCACTATAAAAAGATATTTCCCCAGTATATAATTAATTATAGTATGATGTACATATATTTCTAAAGTTGAAAAGGGTAGTGTATGTTTATAAAGCAGCGACGCCCCTTAGCTGCATAATAGCCAAAAATTTGAATACTTACATGAATGAAAGATAGTTTGTAGATTGTAAATACTGTATATTCTTAGCTTAAGTTATGTAGGCTGCGTTGGTAGTAGTAAATAGTTGTATGTTAATTAGCTGACTTAAGATTGACATTTTGAAAGATTTTTATTATAAAATATAGCTCATGACTTGGATAATCTAAATAGGCCCCAATTGCTTCATGTTTTCCAAATCTAATCTATGGTAATATAATTATATTCAGACATGGGGTTGGTTATGATTATACTGTAATCATAATCTAATCAACTATTTTGAAATGCCATAATCATCAGTGGTGTAGTCATAATTTCTTCAGTGGGGTAACGCAGCAGGGTAATGCTAAAAGTAAAATAAAACCAGTAGTGTAACACTAAAAGTAAAATAAAACCAGTAGGGTAACGCTAAAAGTAAAATAAAATCAGTAGGGTAATGCTAAAAGTAAAATAAAACCAGTAGGGTAACGCTAAAAGTAAAATAAAACTAGTGGGGTAATACCATTACCTTGCGTTACCCCCGGACTACACCACTGATAATCATAATCTAATCAACTATTTTGAAATGCCATAATCATAATCTAATCAACTATTTCGAAATGCCATAATCATAATCTAATCAACTATTTTGAAATGCCATAATCATAATCTAATCAACTATTTTGAAATGCCATAATCATAATCTAATCAACTATTTTGAAATGCCATAATCATAATCTAATCAACTATTTTGAAATGCCATAATCATAATCTAATCAACTATTTTGAAATGCCATAATCATAATCTAATCATCTATTTTGAAATGCCATAATCATAATCTAATCAACTATTTTGAAATGCCATAATCATAATGTAATCAACTATTTTGAAATGCCATAATCATAATGTAATCAACTATTTTGAAATGCCATAATCATAATCTAATCAACTATTTTGAAATGCCATAATTGTAATCAAATCATAATCAACATTAGAAAATGCTGTAATCAATGACAGTTATTGATTTGATTTGAATTTTAGTTAAGTTCTGGTAACAATGCTTACTAGTCACTTTGAGAAGCATATGTTTCGCAAATGTAATAAGCACAGTAGTAGTAGTAGCAGCAGCATACCAACTGAATCTGATTAGACTCTGTAGACTTTTATTTAAATGTTAATGTGATTGACTGATTGTAGTGTTAGAGCAGATGTTACAGTTACCAGTGAAAGGTTTTGAATTAATGAAGTGTTATTTAGCATGTAGCATATTATTGCTTTTATGTTTGATGAGTTAACAGCATAAAAATCTCATGTGATCATACAATTTAGCATTATCATAATGCTATGATAGTACAGCAATACCTCAAAATATCGTCACTAATGCATTCCTGGAAAAGGCAATGATATTCAAAACAACAATGTTCAAGGAATGTAACCTATGGGAAATAAGAGGTTCCATTCTCAGATTTTTTTTTTGTCAAAATCAGAATTTTTTCATTACAAATATAGTACAAATACACTTGTTTTAACAGCTCAATCACAGGAAAAATATCAACAAGAAACTGTTCAATTCAAACCTTTTATTAAATGTGAAAATTTGTAATACAAATGGAAAAATGAAATTGGAAATTATATTTTAGTAAAAAATTTGTCCAATATGGCACCTCAGCCACACTTGTTACTTCTGTGCAGAGGGGAAGGGTGATGCTGATAGGCATAAGATGATGAAATAGCAAAACCAAGATGATGATGTAAATCTTAGTCGCAAGCATAGCAATGACGAAAGCACAAAATGACAGTGTTCTACACAACAATGTTCAAGGTATTACTGTATTGAGATAAGAGTGTGCAATATACTGGTGCTTTCATAGTAATTCAAGTGGATTGTACAGTTATATTTCAAAATAAAATAGACTGAATTTGATTAGCAATTTCTTGTTTTTTATATCAACACACCAAATATGATACACACACACAACTTGCACAAACTGTATACCAATCAGGGCCGCCGCTTCCATTAGGCGAGGTTAGTAAATGCTAAGGGCGCTAAAGATCTGGGGGGCACCAGCGCCTCCCACCCTGTGCACGTCTGATAGTATTATGTAAGAACAACATGAAAAAAATAATGAAGGAATGAGAAGCATAAACAAATGATGAAAGGTTGTATGACGTATGTACACCAGTTTAGCTTGACTGATATTTACATAATTAACTTATTCATCTTATTGGGTCATTATAGAACTTTCACTATCACGACCTTTAACCCTTTAGGGACGGGAGTCGTAAATAAGCGATTTAAAAATGTTGCGCGCACAGACGGGAGTCGTCAATAAGCGACTCGGCTTATTTACGGCTTAATATGAGTTCCGGGAGTCGTCAATAAGCGAATAACTGTTTTTATATGACATATGCCCTTCTTGCTTGGAAAAAACAGTAGATATGTCCTTTTTGCACGCATATTTTAGCACTTTTGAGCGTTCTGATTTGTTACTACATATGCCTCGCTTTACTCGCTGTTTTGATTGGTCATGACACTTTCTTGAACTGTGAAATGATTTTATAATTTTATAATAAATGTATGTATTAGCAAATTAAAATAGATCAGTGTAAGGCAAATAGTTTCTTCAATATGGTACCTTGATTACTTTGTGGGTAAACCCAATCGTGAAGTGGGAGGCGGGTGGGGGCGCCAGCTGCAGTCCTGCTAAGGGCGCCAGACCTGATACCAATACCATACTCTTATTACTCAAAACTTGTCATTATCATAATCAAGATTTGTTAAGTCTCATAATTGTAATCATTATCAAAATTTTTCAATCGTGAGTATAATCATAATCAAGATTTTTCAAAGCCATAATCAACATTCTTCAAGGCCCATAATCATGATCATAGTCATAATCAAGATTTCTCAAGACCCACAGTCATAATCAAAATCATAATAAAATTTTTGTCAGGCCTGTGATCATAACCATAATCAAATTTTGTAATGAACCCCATGTCTGATTATATTTAGTAGTGATCTAAAATTTTCCAAGCAGTGCTTAGAGGCTAGAAATAAGGCAAATAAAATGTTAGGTAAGTATTATTAAGAGGAATGATGTTATCTATAAATTAAATTAGGTCTCATGTAGAATATTGCACTCAAGCCTCATCCCCTCACCATAGATATAATACAGATGTGCTTGAAGGTGTGCAACATACGGTGACCAAGCTTATTCCTAGTTTAAGAAGATTGGAATACAGGGAAAGATTAAAGGAACTGGACATGTTTAGTTTTGAGATATGCTGTTTGAGGGGGTGCATGACACAAATGTTCAAAAAATTTTCAGGTTTGGACAATTTAGATGCAAGTAACTTTTTCTCATTAGAGACTGATGGAATAACTCAAGGGCATAATAAGAAAATGGGAAAGCAGACTTGTAGACTTGATCTACAAAAATACTTTTTCAGTCATAGAGAAGTAGATTTTTGGAATGACTTGCTTATGATGATAAATAGTTAGTTTCAAGAAAAAGTTAGGTGCATTCATGAATGAGAGTGAGTTTATAAATTGTGTAAATAGTGTATAATTTTAGTTTAAGTTATATAGGCTACTTTTGTAGCTCCATAAATAGTTTTATGTTAATTAGCTGACTTTGAGTTTGTCATTTCACAAAATTTTATTACAAAATATAGCTTATGACTTGGATAACCTTGATAGACCCCAGTGGCTCCATGTTTTCCAAATGAAATCTGTTTTAATGTAAAAGCTCATGGGATATTGGGGTAGGTAGTTATAAATTTGGTTGAAAAATGGTTAGAAGACAGTAATTTTTTGTAGTCGTGAATCAGGGTGGCAAAAAGTGAGAAATGGGGTAGCACAAGGATCAGTGTTAGGCTCATTACTCTTTACAGTAAACCCTCAGCCAGCGCAGGTTTCCCCAATGCAGATTTGATTATACATGCTTAAATAAATGTGACACTTATTTACACAACTCATAAAAATGTAATGATGCATGCACAGTCTTGAATTGGGCACACACTGCATTTTACATACCATATGTATGTGATGTATTGCATCAAGCAGCAGTGAAAGTGAGGTTGAAGAGGATGAACTTGCAAAGCCTATCCTGATAAGAAAGGCATTGTGGAAAATTTGGGAGTACCAAAATGGAAGACCCACCTAATCTTGGATACAGGGCCGGCTCAAGGTACCAGTAACTCGGGCAGTTGCCCGGGGTGCCACGTGCTAAGGGGCACCATGTCATGTGTTTGGGATCTTCCAAATACAAAGGGAAAAATAGAAAAATAAATAAATAAAATAAAATGAAATAAAAGAGTCAAATGTGAAAATTTCCTGATGTGGAGTCAAATTTTCAAGGATTATGACATTATATTAGCCAATAGCATTAGTACCAGACTACCAGTAAAGCTAAGGTCAGTGTTGCCACTTTGTGGAATTTTTACATTTTTTTGTGGATTTACCTCAGACAAAAGTGGCAACACTGTCTCTCATATTTTCATACATGGTTCCATTTTGAGAATGTTTAGTTGTACTTTGAGTGAATATTGTTAATTGTAATAAACTCTCTATTCCTACATTTGTAGTTTTTCCTCATTGTGAACAAATTTTAAAATTATACTTGTAAGGGCGCCGAAGTTCAGCTTGCCCGGGGCACCAGCAATCCTTGGGCTGGTCCTGCTTGGATAAGCCATATTGACATTAAATAAAATAATAACAATAAAAAATAACTTAGAAGGAGAACATGAACTCTTGCTGAGAAAAATTAAAAAGACACCAACGAAGAAACAAATATGGGATAAAAAGAAAAAAAGATCCCATAGCCAGAAATGGCAACACGGTTTTGGGAAGAAGAAAAATTGGGATAAGCTGAATAAGCATAATAACAGAGGATGAGAAAAAGGCAAGACGAAAGAGGCCGGAATAAAAACGTTCATTATTGGTGTCAAGAAATAAAACTTGTAACAAAGTTTCAAGGTAAGAAGTTCATAAATTTCCCTTTGGTTATTAAATGTAGGTTAAATAAGCTGACATTTCAGCTGTAATTGTTTAACAAAAGAGTATGGAAGTCCTGTTTATACACAAATAGTTAGGCTGGTTCATCTTTGGCCTAGGTCTTCCATCTCCAACATAGCCTAGGTTGTGTTTAGGCTACTCTGGTTGGAGCAGGACCTAATTTTTCCATATCTAAAATGGTGGCCCGTGTGGGGAAGGGTTATTTGCTGTGAAAACCTTAACCTTGAATAAAATAAAATAAATTAAAACAAACAAAAAAAAATAAAATTACGCCTTATCAAACATTTTGACATCTGAACAGAATTTATTCCATGTTTGGCTTTTTCAAATATTTACTACATATAAATAATAATAAATTACGAAGCCCTAACTAAAAATAAAAATAAGAAATAATTCAAATGCTTCAAAACTTATCATTTGGTCATAAATGTGGTAAAATTCTAGAATAAGGGTAATCCGAAGCCTAGCCTATTTAACCAAAATAAAGCTTTATTTATAGAGTTGAAAGGGTTTTAGGATTTTGGGGACTTATTTTTGGAAAAATAAAATAAACAAAATATGGCTGAATGTGAAGCAATTGAGGCAAAGATTAAATCATTAAAAAGGAAGAGATCAGCAAGGAAGGGAGTCATTACCAGGCTTTTAACTAGCTTTAATAGCAAAGAAAATCCAAATAAAAGGGATTATGATACTATTTTGGGTGGTTTAAATAGAATTAAACAGGAAATAATAATTATAGACGAGGAAATTGTTACAGAAACTGATGGGTTAAATGTTGGTGAAGAGACATACACAGCACTTTTGTGTGAACAAGAACAGAATATTTTTAAATAGATTCTCACATAAATGAATTATATGCTGCTTTAGATAATCTACCAAATAATTTAGAGGCTACAAATCAAAGTTTGATTGAGGCCTTCAGAAATGTATCCATTTCTAATGATGACAATAAACAACTAAAAGCCAAGTTACCAACATTACAAGTACCAATATTTGAGGGTGATCGAACAAAATTTCAGTCTTTTCTGGAAAAATTTGATAGTTTAATTGGCAACAAAGATTATATATCTGATGTTGACAAATTCAGTTATCTGCTTAATTATTTAAAGGGCCCAGCCCTAAAACTGGTTGATGCCTTACCGGCAATAGGCAGTTCGTATAAAATAGCTCTCAAATTACTAGAAAGAAATTTCCTAAATAGAAAAGAAATAGTAAATGATTTAGCAATAAAATTAAAAAATATAAAACCAGCCAAGGATAACCATCAGGATCTGTACAATTTCTATTGTGAAATTGAATGCATGTTAGGTCATCTACAAAATAATGACATAGATCTAGAGAAATCAGCATGGTTTATCCAAGCCATAATATTTGATTGTTTACCTACCCAAATTAGGGATATTTTCCAAAGAATAACGGGAAATACATACCCTACCCTTGGTGAAATAAGGAATGAATTTCCAAATGTTTTGTCAATGTACAAATCTTCAAAGATTGATTCACAAACAAAGATTGATTCACAAATAAACCAAACAAAGATTGATTCACAAATAAACCAAACAAAGATTCAAAAAACCAAACAAAGCACAAAAAACCAACAAAAAAAACAACAAAGACAACGAACAACAAAAAGTGATAGGTCTAACTCCTACACTACAAAATTTTAATGTTACGACAGAATTTGTACGTAAGTGTAAATTTTGTTCGGCTGATGATCACAATAGCACACGATGTACTAAATATGTAGACTTAGAATCCCGGATAAACAGGTGTTCTCAGTTAAACCTTTGTACTAAATGCACAGCTGCAGGACATACTAACAAAGACTGCAAAACAAAAATAAGATTCAAATGTGTTAATTGTGGAAGTTTAAATCATGTCTCTTGTCTTTGTGATTCATTTAAAAATTCAAATAAACAAAACAAAGAAAAATGAAAAAACATTTAATGGACATATATCAATAAATAATGTCAATAAAAATTCTAGTGTACTCCTACCTACAATAACCTTGGATTTAAAAAATAAAAAAGGTGGGACAACTCCTATAAGATGTCTAATAGATTCTTGTTCCCAACAAACATTTGTAGATCAATCATTAGTTAATCAATTAGGCCTACAAACTCATAAAAATGAACAAGAATTGTGTATAACATCATTTGTCAAAGAAAATGAACAGAAAGAAAAATATAGTACAGTCAATTTAGATCTGGATATACCCACAGAGAATAAAACAACAAACATAGAAGCAGTAGTCATTGAACAAGTTGGTCAACAAAAATTTAAAATACCAAATTTAAAACAAGTAATACAACAACTTAAAAAGCAATATAAAATTGCAGATAGAAATTTAAATGATGATACAATAGATAATGTTCAAATGTTAATTGGAGCTGATTATATTCACTTAATTCAGAAGGGCATAGTCAGAATAGGAGATGGGATGGCTCTAGATACTCACTGGGGTATAGCTCCACTGGGACACATAGATAAATATAAAATAACAATGAAAAATAAAAATATATGACTAACAAACTTGCCCTATTATGACAAGGTCTTACACAACTCAAATAATGACATAAATACTGAAATATTAAATAAATCATTAACAACTGAAGAATTAGATAAAGGTGTACAACAGCTCTGGCTATTAGAGTCAGTGGGGGTGCAAGATGGTGATCATACAGATGAAAATCAATTAATGGTTGAAAATTTTGAAAATACCATCATGTATGAAAATGGCCATTATTCAATTGAACTACCTTGGAAGATCAATAGTCCAAAATTAAATGATAATCTAAAGGTAGCTAAAGGTCATCTCTATAATTTGATGAAAAGATTAAAAAATGACAATAGAATTAAAATGTATGATGATGTTTTCAAGGACCAGTTAGAAAAAGGCTTCATTGAGAAGTTAAAGATCACCCCTTTAAAAAAGACAACTGCCATTATCTTACTCACACAGGAGTCTATAGAAAGGATGCACCCACAACAAAACTTAGAGTTGTGTATAACTGTAGTCTTAAAGATGGCAATAAGCATAGCTTGAATGACTGTCTCATAGAGGGGCCTAATCTTATTTCAGACCTTGTAAAAATCCTTCTAAGATTTAGATTAGATGACTATGCAGTTCAAAGTGATATAAGCAAAGCTTTTTTGAGAATTCATCTGAAAAATACTATGACAAAGATCAACTAAGATTCTTGTGGTTTAATGATCCATATGACTTAAATAAAGGGTTTAAAACATTTAAATTTAATGTGGTTTTGTTTGGAGCAAATGCAAGTCCTAGTTTACTGGCTTTAACCATCAAACATCACTTAAATTTGTATGATGAAAATGATTTAACTGTTCAGTTCTTGAAAGATCACTTCTATGTAGATAACCTTGTAGGATCAACCAAAACAGAGTCAGAATTAAATGAAGTTTACATAAAAGCAGATAAAATAATGAAAGAAGGTAATTTTGAATTAAGAGAGTGGATCACAAATAATGAGAGACTAAATCAAAAAATAAAATCAGAAGACAAAGGATTACAGAACCAACAAACAGGGTGAAAACATTAGGCATGATCTGGGATTTGAACTCAGATTCTAAAGTTCATGACTCACTCTGCACAAAAGGCTACACCTTAGATACAACAGCTAACACAAAAAGAAAGATCTTATCCGAAAGTTCAAAAATATTTGATCCTATGGGTTTACTCCTTCCTTCTACTATCAGATCCAGGGTTCTTTTACAAGAATTTTGGAAACAGAAAGTAGACTGGGATGATCCTATAACCAATAAACAACAAGATAGCTGGAAAAGGTTAGCTAAAGATCTCAATAAACTACAAAACATAAATATTCCCAGAGTTTGTGGACACAGAGATACACCTCAAACCTTGCATGTATTTGGCGATGCCAGTGAAAAGGTGTATGGCTGTTGCGCTTACCTTGTAGGTGAGGATGGCAGCCATTTGATCTATGCCAAGGGGAAAGTAACACCCTTAAAACAAAAGAAAACTATTCCTCAGCTTGAACTACTTGCAGGTTATCTAGCTGTAAAAATAACAGTATTTCTCCATGAAGTCTATCATGATGTAAACATCACAACTACATATATTTGGCTTGACAGTCAAATCTGCTTGGCATGGATCAACTCTGATGAGTTAAACTCAAAAAACATCTTTGTCCGTATTAAGAGACATTAAAGAAGCTAGACAAAATTTGGACATAACCTTCAGATACATTCCAACAAAACAAAATCCTGCAGACTTTCTTACAAGAGGATTATCCTGTAAATTACTAAAATCCAACAAAAATTGGTTTCATGGACCTGAATTCATTCAGGATGAAACAATGTGGCCAGCAGAACAAATTAATGTAAAACTTAACATGATAACCACAAATAAAGTTGAGCCACTATTAGATTATAACAATTATTCTGACTTTGGCAAACTTGTAAGGGTAACATCTTACTGTCTCAGATTCATTCACAACTGTTTAAAGAAAATAAATAAACAAAGAAATAATGATAATGAAATGTATACAAGTCTAGCTACCAAATATTGGATTAACCACATACAACAAACAGAATACAAAAATGAAATAGATTTTCTAACAATTGGTAAACAAATGAACAAAGTACCCTCTGTGGTAATAAACTTGAATCTTTACATTGACAAAGATGGCTTATTAAGATGTAAGGGTAGATTAAACAAATCACAAATCATAACAGTAAACAACCCCTTCTTCTTCCTAGGTTCCATCACATTACAACCCTAATTATTAGAGAGAAACACAATGAACTTTATCACATGGGTGTTCCACAAACATTAAATGCCATTAGAAAGTTGTATTGGATACCCAAAGGCAGAATGACTGTAAGACAGTTTTGAATAACTGTGTCACCTGCAAAAGGATTCATTCCAGATCTTTCAGGAAGACCAATCCTCCTGATTTGCCAACAGAGAGAGTCACCTTTAATAGGCCTTTTGAAACAGTTGGCATAGACTATACAGGAAGTTTGACTGTTGGTCTGGGAACAACAGAACAAAAAATGTACATCATACTTTACACATGTTCATCTTCTAGAGCAGTCAGCTTAGACATAGTGAGTGATCTCTCCGCAGAATCATTTGTCTATAGCTTTAGAAGATTTTGTGCTAAGCATTCTGTACCCAAAATTGTTTGGACAGATAATGCAACATATTTCAAGGCTGGTGAAAACCAAATAAATGACATATTACAAAATTCACATACCATAACATATCTACAAAATAACAAAATAAAATGGAAATACATCCCTGTTGCATCACCATGGTATGGAGCAATCTGGGAAAGGAATATCCAAACAATAAAGAATTGCCTAAAGAAATCAATAGGTAAAAAACAAATTGAATTCTTTGAACTTCTCACTCTCATTAGTGAAATTGAGAATGTTGTCAATAACAGACCTCTTACTTATGTAGGGGATAATATTAATGATGTAGAGCCTCTCACCCCAAATCATTTGATTAAGGGAGAAGTCATTAACCTTCTACCTGATTACAATATCTCCTTGGATGATCCACCTTGGAGTGATAATAATCATGATTTGCAAAATAGATTATCACAAATAACAAATATAAAAACAAAATTTAAAAAGCAATGGAGTGATGAATACCTTGTTGGGTTGAGAGAAAGACATAAATATATACAAAACAAAGACTGGGTTAATGAAATCAGGGTAGGAGATGTAGTTCTAATTAGACAAAATACACCAAGACAGTGTTGGCCATTAGGTAGAGTTTTAGAACTAAAAACTGGGGAAGATGGATTAACCAGGGTTGTAAAACTTAAAACTGCTTCAGGTGAAACTATAAGAGATGTATCACTCTTATACCCCCTAGAAGTAGGACCAACTACTGTTAACAAAAATGATCATGAAGATGAATCTATAATAGATTCTGATGATGATCAAAATTTGACCCAAACTATACCAAACCTAACCTGTTCAATAAATGATGTAACTAGTCCTACTACTACAATAACCTATACCACAAATAGTAGACCACAACGTTCAACTGCTCTACGAGCTAGGCAGATGTTACAACAAAAGATAAGGGCTGGAGTATTGTAATATTTCCTATGGAAAATAAATTAAAATGCAACACCCTTTCATTTTGGAAAGGGTGAGGACTTTATAAAATGCTACACTTTTTATATTAAAAAGTGAGGAAAAACAAAAATGGAATAACAAATAAAACATAAATTATAGGTAATCTAAGATGGGTTAACAAATATTAAAGAAAAAATTGGGTTTCACATGCAATTTTTCCTTTCTGGCTGGCCCCAATGTGTGGAAAATTTGGGAGTACCGAAATGGAAGACCCACCTAATCTTGGATAAGCCATATTGACATTAAAAAAAATAACAATAAAAAATAACTGAGAAGGAGAACATGAACTCTTGCTGAGAAAAATTAAAAAGACACCAACGAAGAAACAAATATGGGATGAAAAGAAAAAAAGATCCCATAGCTAGAAATGCAACACGGTTTTGGAAGAAGAAGAAAAAGATCGGGATAAGCTGAATAAGCAGAATAACAGAGGACGAGAAAAGGCAAGACGAAAGAAGCCGGAATAAAAATGTTCATTATTGGTGTCAAGAAATAAAACTTATAAAGTTTCAAGGTAAGAAGTTCATAAATTTCCCTTCGGTTATTAAATTTAGGTTAAATAAGCTGACATTTCAGCTGTAATTGTTTAACAAAAGAGTATGGAAGTCCTGTTTATGGACAAATAGTTAGGCTGGTTAATCTTTGGCCTAGGTCTTCCATCTCCAACATAGCCTAGGTTGTGTTTAGGCTACTCTGGTTGGAGCAGGACCTAATTTTCCCATAGGCATTGTCAGACTTCCTGTGCAAGGCAAATGAGCTGGCAGAGATTGGTATTAACATGGACCCAATAATGGGGAGGAGCCTTAAATTTAAGAGAGGACTTGAGGATCTCTTAACACCTTTTAGGAAGCTCTTGAAAGATTTACAGAGGAAAGCAAAATGGCAAGCAATAACTTCCTTCTTTAAACCTGTTTTTGTGTCCTCTCAAGCATCCACTTCAATTACTGGCTCTCCTCAAGCATCCACTTCACTGAAGCTTAATATAATATTTTTGATATAACATTTACACAATTTATAAACTATCTCATTCATTCATGAAAGCATTCAGTTTTTTTTAAAAATAAGAAGCTACTGTTTATCATATTTTTCATACTACGTCTGTACACTTGTTCTGTAATTTTGATGTAGGCTGTGTGATACCAATTATCATAATTCATATGCTGCAGCCTTAACACTATCCCTAACTTCGTTCTTAGTCACAGTCAAAAGGCACCTTATTTTCTGGCAGTATCATGGGAGGAGTTTTCTATAACACAGTCATGCCCAGTGTGTTAGATGAATGTTTTAACTGAAATTAGTGGAAATGAACATGGAGGGTGAAAGTTTGAACTAAAGTTACTACAAGGGTTTGACTGAAATTAATTTGAGAATTTTCTTTCTAAATGCATTACATAGGTGGGTGAAAAAATCAAAAGTGCCAGGATCAAAATTGAGGGGGTCTAGATAGTTGTCTTTTGTCCAGAATTAAACTTTAAAACTGATTTTGGGTGGTTGTATACAAAACTGACTGCTACTGTTCAATTTTTACAAATCGTATATGCATGCAACCAAAATTTGAACCCAGTAACCTATCTCCAGTTCTGGACATGATAGACAATTTAATAGTGTTGCACCGATTAATCGGTATTGGCACCTGGCATGCCGATTAATCAGCCATGCCAGGTATTTTCCTAATATCGGTGTGGCCGATTAATTGGCATGCCAGGTGCCAATACTGATTAATCGGTGCACCACTACAATTTAATAACTGTTTATGATGTATTTTTTACCTCTGAAGCAGATTAAAACATTGCAGAGGGCTGCAGGCTCAATAATACATAAAAAAATCAATATTTGTTATTTTTGACAAAAAATTGCAATTTTCAGCCTTTTCATTTTGCAAATTTTTTAGACAATTTGCGGTAAATATGTACAATTTTCTACTGAAAATATTAGAAATCAACTTAAGATTAATCTAAAGTATCACACATTAAACAAAGTAATAAAAAATAATCATCTAAACAGCTTCAGAATATTGTATTTTTGTATTGAACACTTTCATCAGTTTTCTTGATTTTTATCTTTTGTTGAATAATGCCATCACAAAGTTCAAATCCTGCCAAAGTTGAGGAAGCCTCTGTTACAAGTTTAATGTGCCTATCTACAGCCTGATTATGACAAGACAAGATGGCTGGTTGAGTTTTATTGCTTCCTTATGTTTATGAGTTCTTCATTGGTTAGAGACAGTAGTGTACTAAGGGAGGTGTGAGGGGGGTGGTCCACACCGGGTGACAGCCAGGAGGGGGGTGCCATCGGGAGAGCTGAAATACCAGTACAAGTTTTCAAACCAAATGAAAAATTCACCAAAGTAAGAAATTTTTTTTTAAATGTTCAAACTATTACAACAGCTTAATGTTGATTTCCACTTTAAAATAAATTTTTATTTTTATTGGCAATACAAAATTTACAAATGAAAAATTAAATATTTGATAAAAATTACATGAAAAGGGGAATGTTTGTTGACGCTTTAGTCATCAGTTTTTTGAGCATAGCCAGCTGGCTGCAACTGACATTCCAAGTCTTGTTCACTTGACACTGTGACTCCACATACGTGAGGTATGTTTCATTAAATAATTATGATAACGCATAAAGTGCTGGTGTTTATAACAATATCATGGTACTTATACCAGTGTCCGGTAATTTTTGACAATGTGGTATCATAGTGATGTTTAAGTGTTTATAAATGCATTGTTGTGATGTTATAATACCTAGTAAATGCATTGTTGTGATGATATAATAAATGCATCGTCGTGATGATGTGATTTTTTTACTTCATTTACTGGATATACTGTTAATTTTCATTTTGTCAGTGGTCTAGTTATTTGTGAGTAATGCTCATAGTTTTCTGCTTTTTAAGGAGTCGTGTTTGCACCCCCCCCCCCCCCCCCCCAATAATCACAGACAATTTGTTCAGTTAATGTATTTCAAGACATAATAGTTCATGCTTGTTATACATGTTCATGCTTTATACCTTTTGATTTTAAAATTTTGCAGAAAACATCCACCATGAAGCGAAATCAACCCAGTGGATTCCAACAAAGAAAAATGAAGAAGGCAAGAGAAGAGGTGGCTCAGGCAATGTCCGGATCAATTTTGAAGTATGTGATACCTTCAACATCAAGTGCAATAGGAGAAAGTCCTGAAGATATTCAGCCTGGTGAATCTGAAGGGCAAATACAAGAAGCATCTTCACAAGAGGATTCAAATGAGAGAGAGCAAGGATTGGAGGATGGCAATTCATCTAAAAGCAGTGAAACTGATGAAGAGGAAGGAGATGCCAGCAGAAGTCCACACCAACAGGAGGAAGACTCTGATGAAGAAGAGGAGACGGATAGATTTTCAATTTATTCTGATGTCGCTCCTTGGCCAATCCCGGTTCCAAATGACTTGAGAGTTGATCTTATTAAGAGGGGAAGTGAACCCTTCCAAAATAGGGATGGACCTTTCAATACAGTTCAAAGACAAGGCGAGAAATCCAAAAGGAAGAGTCAACAGCTGACCACTGCATGGTTCTATAAGGCTCTGCCAAATGGTGAGAAAGTTTTGAGAACATGGATGGTTTACTTTCCATCAAAAAGTTTTTGTTTTTGCTGCAGACTGCTTGCTCTTGATGGCAAAGGAATTGGAACATCCAGCTTTGTCACTGGGTTTCAAGCATGGTGGAAGCTAAACCCAAAGGTGTCTGACCATGAGGCTTCTGAGCAGCATCTCTCATGCCTGGAGAAATGGAAGACCTTGGGAGCAGGGTTGAAGCTTCAAAAAACCATTGATCAAGTTCATCAAGCAACAATGGACAAGGAGAGAAAGAAATGGAGGGATATTTTACATCGCCTCTTGGATGTAACCTTGTTTCTGGCTCACCAGAATCTTCCTTTTCGTGGTCACAAAGAGGACATGTCATCAGCAAACAAAGGAAACTTCATGGAATTGGTAGAGTTGCTGTCAAATTATGATCCAGTTTTGAAAGAACAATTTGCTTATGACAGTACTGTACTGTTTAAAAATCTACTTGCAAACATAATATACAGGGGTTAGACAAAATAATATGAACACCCGCCAATTTCACCGGTTATCTTTACGGACTGCTCAGACACAAAGTAAACGGTCAAATGACTGGCAAACCTATTTAAATGCGTAACAGAGAGTGTATACGTCATGTTATAACCCTCACGTTGTTTTTACAGATCTGAGTGAATTATGAATTAGCAGTTATGAAAGACCTGTCAGACTTCCAAAGAGGGCAAATTGTCGGAGCGCGGATGGCTGGTGCATCAGTGACGAAAACCGCTCAGATGTTCAATATATCCAGAGGAACTGTCTCTATGGTCATGTCTGCATACCAAAACCATGGAAAGAAAAGCACCGACAAATGCAATAGTGGACGCAAGAAGAAGCTGTGTGATCGAGACCGCCGGGTGCTAAAGCGCATTGTGACAAAGAACCATAAGACCACAGCTCCAAACGTGACTGCAGAGCTTAACCAGCATCTTGCAAGCCCGGTATTGACCAGAACTGTACGTCGCGAGCTCCATGGAGCTGGATACCATGGGAGGGCTGCAATTGCCAAACCTTTCCTTTCGCACATCAACATTGAGCGGCGCAGAAAATGGTGTAATGACCATAAGAATTGGTCAATGGACTGGTGGAAGAATGTAGTCTACTCCGACGAATCCTCCTTTACACTATTTCCATGTTCCGGTCGAGTTTACGTCTGGAGACAGCCTAAAGATGCTTATGACCCCGACTGCCTGACCCCAACCGTTAAGCATGGAGGCGGATCTGTGATGGTTTGGGCAGCAATATCGTGGAATACTCTTGGCCCAGCTGTAGTACTGCATGGTAGGGTTAACGCCCAGGTCTATCTGTCAATATTGGCTGACCAGGTCCATCCCATGGTCCAAACGCTGTTTCCCAATGGCGGCGCCATCTTCCAGGATGATAATGCACCAATCCACACCGCTGGGGTCGTTAAAAACTGGTTTGAAGAGCATGTTAGTGAAGTAGAACGCTTGGATTGGCCTCCACAATCCACGGATCTTAACATTATCGAGCATCTGTGGTGTCAGTTGGAGCAGCAGGTCAGAAGCCGATTCCCACCGCCGGCATCTTTGGAGGAACTGGAGCAGGGTTTGCTCGAAGAATGGCTCAGGATTCCTCTAGCCACTGTCCAAAAGCTGTATGAATCAATTCCCCGACGCATTGCAGCTGTTATTGCCGCTAAAGGAGGACCAACTCCATATTAAGAATAAAAACCGCCATTTATCAAGGTATTCATATTATTTTGTCTAACCCCTATATTTTTCTGTGTGTTTAAATTTTAAAATTATTTATGGGGGGTGCCAAAGGAAGGATCTGCCCCGGGTGCCAAATACTTTAGGTATACCCCTGGTTAGAGATGCTATGATAGGGGGCTCATGAAAGTCAGGTGAATTTAAATTTATCATTTTGAGATACCCTCAAGCTTCATTATTGATTTTAGGCACCATCAATCTCCTGACACTACTATCTCTCACAACACTCAAGTCAGAATGTAACTCTGTGATTTCAATATCCTCATCTGAATCAATTATCAGGTCACCACCTTCAAAGTCATTGTCTATCACTGTTTCAACTGATCCATTCCCTCTGACCAAAAGTACCTTGTTAACTGCAATATTGCAGATTTGTGGGTCTGAATCAGCAAGCATGGCAATTAATACATTCTCAGGGTGAGCGTAGCATGCATTTTGGTGGAGAGTTTTTAGGGCTATCTCCCTGCCTTCGTTATGAGGAAATTTCAGGATCCTTTGGAGCATATTATAAAAGTTCTTAGCACCTTCTTGATCTGGAAGCAACTTGGAAAATAGACCCAAGATACAAAACTCTGCAAGTGTGACCAGAACTTTGGAAGGCTTCCTATGAGATGTATAAAATCTGAGGATTCGACATGCCAGAGTCAACCACCTTGATTGACAGATTGGTCCAACTTCAAGGAGCTCAAGATCAGGATCAACACAGTCAAGCATAACAGCCATACAGATTCTGTAAGCATAATACTGATCAGTGCTGAGGTCCTCCAGTACTTCGTTAGGAATAAATGGAAATTTTGAATTCCTAATTGGCTTGAATGAAATCACATCCCACTCATTTTTAAAGACAGTTATTTAAGCAAGCTCCATAGGTTTTGACTACCAATATTTAAATTTCAACACTTGTTTGAAATGTATGCCTTTTTATGAAATACTGATTTGAATCAGATACTAATGTACAAGATAATTGGACTGTTACCTGTCAATTACGTTTATCTTATGAGTAGTAGTGATAATTCCATAATCCTCTAAAACTGCTAATGCAACTGCTGCTCTGGCTCTCTCAATTGATAACTGGTAAAAGACATTTATTTTATATCAAGTTAATATTCTAACAAGAGATTCATTGGACAGCAGTGTCCAAGATTTGGACTAACTATTAGCAATGTTACATGGATTATAAATAATTTTTTCAAAGGTATTATCAACAGAGCAACAAGAGTGTTCAAAGCATACTCATATTTTAAACTATATAGTATACCTGTCACAATGCTGTGAGAGGTTTGGTAGACTCTTCCTATTTTGTTCTGTCCTGGATTCCTGCTGTTCACTGACACCAGCTGTTTCTTCATGTGATTCCAGGCTGCTATGACTTGAGAGACTGTTGAGATCACTGTCATGTATTGCTGCTGAGCTTGATGGAATAACTTGAAAAATTCTTCTGAGCTCTTCCCTGGGGATAATAAAATACAATATGATTATGATACAAGATAGTTTACCAAAGATGCAAAAATAAAATTTTATAATTTGTAGCACAATCATTTCAAGAAACCCAGATTTTTGGTGGCCATTAATCAAGAGTTTTTTAATTTAATAAACTCACTGATTCTAGTCAAAACAGAATTTATTACTGATCATTCTTATGATTTGCAAATCACCAAATCACATGATTATGTTAATAAAATTACTGTCACAAACAAATGAATGTAACTACAAAATTTACAAAAGTATGACATATTTTAAATCTTTTTATGAGGGACTGAAAATTTGAGTCTTACCTTGAAAATTCTTTGACTAGATCCTGAATCTTGCTGGTGACACTGGGACATGAAATTGGATACACATTGCACCAAATGCAGTATTCAATCAGACTTAGTGCAACTGTATCAGCTGCTTGTCTGGTTGTCCAGTTCTCTTCTGTCATTATACGATGGATGACATCTTTAACAAGAGGAAGCTTTCAGTTGGGGAATGAGAATGTGCTTGAAAATCTGTGACCTCCATCAAGAATTTTAACTGTGTCACTGTGTCTTAACATCCTACAATGCAGTATTTTTTGGCAATAAGGTTATCAAAATACATGTATTTATCAAATCTATAAATTCAACCTGAAAAGAAAACTATAAAATATAATTATAAATAAAAAACAAAATATTTGGAGAAAAAGGGCTAAAAAATTAGATTTTTTTAGCAAAAATGATGAAATATGGATTTTTTTGATGTATTACTGACCCTGCAACCCTCTGCAAATGTTTTAATCTGCTTCAGAGGTAAAAAATACATCATAAACAGTTTTTAAATTCTTTCTATCATGTTCAGAACCCAAAAATAGGTCACTGGGTTCAAATTTTGGTTACACACACATATGATTCATATAAATTGGGTGGTAGCAGTCACAGTTTTGTATGCAACCATCCAAAATTAGTTTTAAAGTTTAATCCTGGACAAAAGACAACTATCTAGACTCCCTCAATTTTGATCCTGGCACTATTGATTTTTTCCCTCTACCTTATATACATTAGTACAATTTCAGTATTCTTTTATTTAGGTTTAAAGTAACCTTAATAGCATTTATGATTCATTAGACTACCTTCTTGGCAGTCAGGTGTTCAGGGGGAGGGTTTTGTTTCCAATGTAGAGTAGCAATAACATAATACAAGTGCAGTACCTTACCTATTTAAAGAATGGAACTGTATGACCCTGCAACAAATTCATGCATCTCACTGAAGAAGTGAAGCATGAATCTATACAAGGAGTACCATAAATATTTGTACTAAGAGATCCCTTCATTGACCATATACTTTCATTGATATTTTCAGTCCAATATTTCATACCTTCAAATAAAGAAAAACCAAAGGAACTTCTTTGTAAACACTTTTAAAATTTCTTTCAAAATTTCTCATTTGTGTCATTCATTTTGAAAATGGACAAAAATGAAAGAGAACTTTGTTTGGAGGAAGGAGAGGAAATTAGTATTAAAACAGAAGTTGAAATAAAAGACAAAACAATGTTTTGTGAACAAGGTATATGTGAAGGAAATTTATGTAGTCCTAAAGATTCCAGTCATGAATGGCAGGTAAGGAATAAACAGAGTGGTTATTTTGTTATTAAAAGAACCACCTCTGCCATGGATCAAGAAATGTTCATTAGCTACCTTTATTATTAAAGTTCATAACTAAATTTTGTCACTGATTAATTGACTGAAGCGTTAAACTGACAGTGAATTTACCTTCCATTTCAATCTTCAAGAGCATCTTTTCTCTAAGTAGCAAATGAAAGATTAATGTGAAATATATCATCATCATCAAACAGCTTTTTTCTCCTTTTATTTCAGTTGTTTATATTTAAACTTGCATCACTACAAAAGAATTGCTTCTATACAGTGAAATAAATTATTATTATTATTATTATTACTGATAAAGATGGTTATGAACTGATTAAAGAATAACTCCTAATTTCAGGGTTGTCGAATCAAAGATGAATCCATAGAAGATATTTCCACGAAAGAAGAACCAATAGAATTCAACCTTTATGAAACAAAAACTGAGGTAAATGAATATTTATGCTTTCTCCTTTAGTAGGCCTAACATTAGTCCTGTTCTCCTTTGAAATATGATAATTTATTCATTTTTTAACCTACACATAACTTTTGTTTGTTTTACTTCTAATTTTCAGTTGAGCCTTTCTTTATATAAGTTTTGGGAGATATAAATTGTTCATTTATATGATCTTTAGATTATATCTGCACTATTTTTTTTTTCTCAAAAGTGAATTATTCTTTAATGTATAATCAATTTTAAAATTCTTTGGAAACTTTAAAGTCTATTATTTTTAAATGAATAGGCTTATTTTGTGAATCTGGTTTGTATGTACTGTACTTTCTGCCTTTTCTCCTTTTCACCCATTTCTGTAATCTCTCTGCTGTGTCCTCAGCTCTTTTGTAGGTTGAACTGAGCTTCCATAGTTGAATGTAGTATTTCCTTGCAATACTCACTCATATTTGCAAATCCAACCTCAAATTTTTCTTTATTGTTTCCACCTTCTGTTGAATTATTTGACTTGGAACTACTTACAGTATGTTTTGAATATTTTACAGATTTTCTATTTCATCATTAATCCAGTCTGTAACTGTTTCTTGATCTATTTCCATAAATTTGTTTTTGTACCTTATGCATATAAGCCTCTTATTGAGTTGCACATTTCTTCCACAGTGGTTAACATACCACTAAACTGGCCACTATTTTAAAGCCTTTGAAAGAGACAGTTTCAGAACTTTAAGGCCAACCACACACAGGATCATCATGCGATTCATGACTAACAACTCAATTCATGTATGATTTTACATTCCCAGAATCACATTGTGGTCACTGCAGTGTGCAGGGCTCCCATTCTGTCAATGTAAAATCACACATGACTTGAGTCATCATGACCCAAGTCATGAGTCACTAAACAATCCTGTGTGTCACTGGCCTAATTGTTTGAATAAAGATAGATGCTGTTGCATTCCATTTGTTAAATTGTACAGTTCTCTCTTCAAAAGGTTGTAGTACAGTGCCCGCGAAAAGTATCCGATCACCCTTGAAATTTGTATTTTTTACATAAAAAACAATTTTTAAATGTATACTAACCTTATATTAGTATTTTGTCATCTGTCCTTTGGTTTGGATGACTTGTTCTAGACGTTTTGGCATGGATTTAATCAAGTTTTGACAAACTTCCACTGATATTTCCTTGCACCATACCTTTTTGATGGCCTCTTATAATTTTTCGACTGAGCCAGTGTCGTGGCATTCAACCTTATTTTTTATTATTAGCCACAGATTTTCTATCGGATTGAGATCTGGACTATTACCAGGCCAATCCAAAATATCAAATTTATTGTCAGTAATCCATTTTGTCACTATTTTGGCCCTGCGACATGGTGCACCATCATGCATGTATGTTTTTGTCCTTTGGATTGCCATTGCCATTGGAAGTTTATCCTGTAGCATTGCTAAATACCGTGCACCATTCATAGTTGTGTTCTTCGGAAGAAAATATAAGTTTCCACGCCCATAGTAACCGAAACAACCCCAAACCATCACACTTGGAGGGTGTTTCATTGTCTTTAGGGTCCATCCTATTTGAGCCAATAGGCCGGCGAACCTTTTTTGGACAACTTCTGAATGTCAAAAATGTCGACTCATCGCTAAATAAAACCTTCTTCCAGTCATCAACAGTCCAATGAATGTATTTTTTACAAAATGCGACACGTTTTTTACGCATTTTTTCATTAATGAACGGTTTCTTAGCAGCATGGCGAGATGGTAATCCGAGTTCTTTTTGGAGCCGCTCCTGGATAGTTCGTTCAGAAACACCAGATAACAAATTATTCATATTAAATTTTATTTCTTTCGCAGTTATTGTTGGGTTTTTCAATACTAAACGTTTCATAAGTTTGTCTGTTCGCGAATTTGTTTTTCTCGGTCTGCCAGATCGTTTTTTAGGGACTGGCGTGGTTAGGCCACCATTGTTCTTAGCCCGTGAAACCCATAAATTAACGGTACTTTGGGATATGTTTAATTCCTTAGCTATCTGTCACTGTGATTTCCCACATGCATGCAAAGCAACAATAGCACCTCGACAATCACTCTTAAGTTGTTTTTTAGCACACATTATATATAAATTTTATTTACACCACTTTCTGTAAAAAAAAAAAAAAATATCAAGAAATTTACACAAACAGTGAAATCTGACAAATTTGAGACACAGCCACCCGCAACGAAGGCTACCAGAACACTAATTTGAGAATGCGTTGGATAGCTCTCATATCAGCGAGCAACCTCAAAGTTACCAGATGTCGCTAGAACAAATAGAAAGTGAATTACGTGTCTCTGAATATCAAGGGAAAATATTGTATTTTCTTGAGTGATCGGATACTTTTCGCGGGCACTGTAGTTGTGTAAGTTTCTCAGTGATATGCAGCAATAGACTTTTTCTCTTCTAATATTCTCTCCAACACACAAAAAGAGGTATTCAACTGAATGTAGACATCTTGGACCAGATTATGCTTTTGAACTCCAAGGCATGGGTCACTATGGCAACTTTTACAGAGTGGTTCACTGGATATTTTGCTCCTTTTGTCAAGGAATATTGTGGCAAAAACAACCTGGCTGACAAAGCATTGCTAATCCTGGACAGTGCCCCTGGACACCCTGTAAACTTGGAAGAACTTTTTCCTAACATTTGTGTTGTTTTCTTGCTACCAAACACCACGTCTTTGCTTCAGCTCATGGATCAGGGTGTAATTACCACATTCAAGGCTTATTACCTACGCGGGACCATGGGCCAGTTTATCAATGAAACAGATGGTGATAGCCAACAATCAGAAGAAGGCAGTTGACAACATCAGCCTATAATGAAATGAAGTGACCTCTGCAACCATGAATGGTGTATGGAAGCAGATTTGGCTGGAATGTGTAAATGACTCCCAGAGTTTTGAAAAGTCAGCGCCAGAAATCCAACAAGAAATTGTTGGCTTTGATGAGGATGATCTGCAGGATCTGGAGGAGGCTCATTTAGAAGATTTGTCAAATGAAGAGTTGGTACAGCTGCAGCAAGAACAAGCAGAGGAGGAGGAGGAAGTTGAAGTAGTAACATTGCCACCCTGTAAGCAGCTACCCACCAAACAACTGTCAGATTTATTTTCATACCTCAATGCAACAAAGGAAATTGGAGTAGAAAATGACCCCAACATGGAGCAGAGCTGTGGATTTGGCAGGGGTTTTGAAAATCTCAGTCACTGCTACAGGGAGTTGCACCAAGAAAAAGAGAAGAGGGCTATACAGACATCACTGTTTACCTACTTCCAGAAGGTTGAAAGAATTCCTGCAACACCTCAGAGCCCACTTTCAACCTCATCATCAACCTCAGTTCCACCAAGGAGCCCCAAGAAGGATGAGGTTCCACTTTAAGCAGTCTTTGGAGCCATCTCCAGTAAGTACAGTATGTACAAAATTACATAATGTATTTTATATTCTATTATTAATGTATGTGTAATATTGTAAAATTCTCGGGAATAATCTTTAGGAGAATTTTTGAGAATTTTCTTTTTTAGAACATCTGAGGGGTTTTTCAACTATTCTGATACAACTTAACTTCAGTTCCTGTCAAAATGGAGAAATTCTAAGTCAGAAGTGAATGATAGGATGAGTGAAGAAATAAATAAATTAACTAATGCAAAAAATTTATTGAATCATTGTATAAAGACTGTATTTCAATTCAAAGTACAGTATTTACCAGGGATGGCAGTGATTAAATAAATCAAAATGATTTAATCACCTGATTAAATCAATTGATTTTTTTATGAAAAAATCATGATTTTTTTTATTTTTTTTTATTTTTTCAAAATTATATAGAAATTAATAAAATATATCAGACAAAACATTTTGGAAATAAAAAAAAATATCCCTTGTAATGAAGTATTCAATTTCAGTTTTTCAGTATAATAGCTAATAAATAAAAAAAATGATTTTTATGAAAAAATCATTTTTTTTATTTGATTTTTTTCAAAATTATATGGAAATTAATAAAATATATCATACAATTATCACAATCACAATTCACAAGGAAATCACATGTAGATACTTGCTCTTGCTATACACAACCATGACTAACCAAGGAAACAATTTGCCATCCTTTATATACTATTTTCTCTGAATTCTGGAGTATTCTAAAATGTTCTGGAGTCATCTAGAATATTCTCACACATTCTAGAAAGTTTCATAAGGTTCTGAAATATTCTAGAATTCTCTAAAAAGCTGCAAAATAATCTAAAAATGTTTTAAAACTAAGAAAAAAGAAAATTCTCAAATATTCTCAGCAAATAATATTTTGGAGAATATTCTCAGGATATTCTCGCCTCACATTACTATGTATGTGTATAATAAGCATTACATTCTATATAATTCTTGTATACGGCCATATCAGGGCTTCTTTTAAGAAAAATTTAGAACTGCAGTTTTAGAACTAGAGTTTATACAATATATATATATATATATATATAATATATTATATATATATAATATATATATATATATACACATACTGGGTGTCCCATTCAAAATTAAACAACTTTGAAACTCTGTAATTTTTAAAGTATTAATGTGAGAATGTTGAAACTTTGCTAGTTACTACACCATATGCATAAGTTTTTGTCTTAATATATTTTGTTTGTTTCAGATTGAATTATGTTTACCCCACAAGAAAAAGCAAAATGTGTGTTATAGATGGCTGAGTTGAAGTCCCCTACTCTTGTGCAATGGCGATTCTATACAACCTTTCACAAGGAACCACCCACCAGAAGAGACCTATATGCATGGACCAAGAAATTTGAGGAGACTGGCAGTGTTCTAAAGGAACACTCTGGAGGGTGAACAAGATCGGAAGATGATGATGAATGAATATGCAGCGACTTTGGTAGTAGCCCGAGAAAATCCATCCATTATGCCAGTGTCAGTGTTGAAACTTTGCTAGTTACTACACCATATGCATAAGTTTTTGTCTTAATGTTTTTTGTTTGTTTCAGATTGAATTATGTTTACCCCACAAGAAAAAGCAAAATGTGTGTTATAGATGGCTGAGTTGAAGTCCCCTACTCTTGTGCAATGGCAATTCTATACAACCTTTCACAAGGAACCACCCACCAGAAGAGACCTATATGCATGGACCAAGAAATTTGAGGAGACTGGCAGTGTTCTAAAGGAACACTCTGGAGGGTGAACAAGATCGGAAGATGATGATGAATGAATATGCAGCGACTTTGGTAGTAGCCCGAGAAAGTCCATCCATTATGCCAGTGTCAAACTGCAGATTCTTCATTCAACTGTGCATAGAGTCATGTGCAAGTGGCTGCAGCTCTATCCATATAAGCTTCAAATTGTTCAGCATATAACATGTGAAGATCTTAAAAAGATGAAACATTATGCTATAAGGTTTCAAAGTTGGTTCATTTTGAATGGGACACCCAGTATATATATATATGAAAATTATTTCACGAAGGTAACACGTGAAAAATATTTATGATGAATAAAACCACGAAGGAAAGGAAACACAAAATGGTGCTCAAGCGCTTTCGTCTAATGACATCCTCAGGATGTCATTAGACGAAAGCGCTTGAGCACCATTTTGTGTTTCCTTTCCTTCGTGGTTTTATTCATCATATATATATATATATAGTATAATTATATATAATTACTAATATAGTATAATTACTATAAACACCTATATTTTAGAACTGCACACTATTTTTATTGGAACTACTTTTTTTTTTAGACCTGCACAGACTGTGTAGAGCTGCACATTAAAAGAAGCCCTGAGCCATATCGTAAAAATTTCTTAGGCTGAACACACTTACTTCCTATAATACATTATCTCTGTGGGAAAATGGGATTTTATTTTCACAATTTATTTTCGCATTCCTACATATAGAAATATCTTTTACAAAACATTTGCTCCAAACTTGAATCACTAATACACCATTGTAGGGTATGAATGAAACAGGATGAAGATTGCAGGCCATTTTCTCGTACTCTGACTACCACATTTTTCCATTCTCTCTTACTACAAGATGAACTTTGCTAGCAGGATTACTGACCTCTTCTTGTTTTTTGTATTCATTCACTTATATTGTGTTCAATGAGAGCTTCAGGGAATAGGATAACTGCAAGGACTGCTTCCTGTTTAAAATCTCCCCATCAATTAGAGACCATTAAACTTAAAAAAAGGCATGCTGTACTCGCAATCCATATATCACTTGTTTATGGTAAATGTTGGGCCTTTGTAACAAGATTATGTTAAGGAGACTGCTGTATGTTTCTGGTATTATTATCTTCTTACTGAAATACTGCTGATAAGGAATTTCATAGTTAGAACATGCTGCTTTGATCAGTTTGTTCAATCCTAAATCTTGCTTTATGAAAATTTTAAGTCCTCTGATCATTTATTATCCCATAGTTTCTTTTAAAGTTGTTGTACTACATGTAGGACTATGTAATCATTGTTGCAACACTACTTCCCACAGCTGAACAAAGTTAAGCAACATTGTGTCTGGGTAGTAGTTAGATGGGAGACCATCCTCTGTGTCCAGATGATGTAGTTGTGGTCAAACTGAACATGATGATTTAGTATTAATTTAAAATTTGGCTATTTGAATTGGCAAATATCATCTGTCTGTGTAATAATCCTGGGTCTGGAGGGGATGGTTGTAAGATGAGTGTTGCATCCTATGTGTATCGATGGTTGGTTGTATATAGCTATATTTATAGTGTGTAATAATGATAAACTAAAAATAATTTCACAAATATTCACTTTCACTCAAGTTTTTCAATTTAGTATTAGGTTAATATGAGTTTTACTAAGTTTTCAAATCTTTATCAGAATTGTGCCTGATGGGCTTTTATATTATAATCATTCACCATACTTCTAAAAAATTGTAAAAATTTCTAATTTATAGTTTTTCTCATATGGCATCTCTTGGGTAGAATTCTAAATCTTTGTAATCCACTCGCGCAATTTGTGTAAGTTGTTAGAGAGAGAATATCTTTTCAGTAGTTTATAAAGTTTGTGAGCAATGATATTATCTTAAATTCAAGTTCTTTGAGTCCAATTTATCATTAAGTTCAATTCCAAAAAGAATCGAACGTAATGATAATAATCATAAAGTTAAATTATAATAATCATAATGAAATTATTCTTTCAAATTCTTTTAATATCTTTTAATTTTCTCTCAAAACAAAATACAGTGAACTCTGTGTTATCTAGAACTTTACAAACTGGAATTCTTCAGAAACTGGCCCCTTAATTTTTGTAAACCTTAGTCAATAGCATAATTTTGTTGCTGACCAGCAGCAAACTTCAGACACTCTGTGGTGCCACTGTCTCTAAGCTCCACCAGCTGCTTCATGGAAGAAGAAAAATAGAGTGGTGTTGATATTGCAGCAGGAAATTGAAATTTGTAAATGTTTACAGAAAAGTGAAAACTGCAACATATTCATGCATGATGACAATGTTGGTTCCTCAACAGTTTGATATAAATGCTCAAAAAGATCATTTGTTAAAGTTTCATAGTGAAAGTGACTCTTCTGAGGGAATAAACATTAGGAAAATGTTACATAAACCCAAGCTAGAATAATTTGATAGTGTACTTTATGAGTGGTTTAAACTGAAACAGTTATAAGGTGTTGCAATTTCAGGGCTGATGATAATCACGAAAGCTAAGCAGTTTTACAATGACATGAAATTAAGTGATAAGTGCGTATTTTCTGATTTCTGGTTGACATGCTTTAAACTTCATCATGGCATAAGGAGACTTGATATGTCATTTGAGCAAAAGTCAACTGATCATAATGCACCTGAAAATATTGAGATTTTTGCTTCATTAGTTTCTGAGCATGATTTAAAACCTGATCAGATTTATAATGTTGATGAAACAGGCTTATTATGGCATTGTTTACCTACCTCTACCCTAGCTGGCTCAGATGAAACTGTTGCATCTGGATTTAAAAGAAATAGTCAGGTTGACAATCCTAACTTGTGCAAATGCTGCAGGCATGCATAGAACAAAGTTGCTTGTTATTGATAAATTAAATAAACCAAGACAATTTAAAGGTCTTACCCATCTACCAACCAATGATTTCTGAATCACAAAGTAGTGCCTGGATGGACAAGGACTTTTTTCATGATTGGTTCCATCATCATTTTGTTCCAGAAGTTAAGGCACACTTCAAGAATATTGGCAAACCAGAACACAGTAAAGTTATTCTTTTGCTGTATAACTATAATTGTAGAGCCATCCCTCGTGAATCTTGGCTTGTTTCTGGAAATATTTTCACCATTTACCTGCTAGCCAATGTAACATCTCTCATTCAATTGATAGACCAAGGAATAATACAGAACATGAAATGTTTTTATAGAACAAGTTTCCTTCAAAAATTGGTTAATCATAATGGTTCTATGCAGGATTTCCAAGTAAAATTTAGCATTAAAGATGGAATTTATGGTGTTTCAGGGGCATGGAAAATTGTGGCCAAATGTTATGTTTTCATCTGATGTATCTTCAGAGGAAGAAGAGCTTGAAGGATTTAATGGAAGGCAAAGTAAAGGAGTACTCCATCACATTCTTGATGTGGTAAAAAATGCACTCTCTGCAAACCCAGTTGCTTCTCTAGAAGAAACTGAACTTCACGAATGGTGTGAGGTAGATGATGATGATGATGTGATTCGTGTATTGACTGATGCTGAACTACTTGACAGTGTTCTGAATCCTAAAACTGCTGAGATTGTACAGAAAGACTCTGAAGATGAAAGTGATGAGGAAATTGCAAAAATAACATGGGCTGAAGCAGAAGCATGTCTTGAAAAATTTATTAAATTTGCCAAAATGAGTTGTTGTTATTCCGCAGAAGTGATGCAGTTGCATGTTATACATTCTTCTTTCCTCCATAAAAAACAATGTTTAAAGAAGCAGATATTAGAGACCTTTTCAAAAAAGCATCTAAAGCTTGTCAAAAAGCTGATCTAAATGTAAATTTTACATCTGTCACACGTGAGGAACATCCAGACCTGCCAATAGTATCTTGAGTGAAATTTCCTTGCCAGGTTCACCTTGCACCACCACCACCCAAATCACCACCACCACCATCCAAATCACCACCACCACCATCCAAATCACCACCACCACCACCCAAATCACCACCACCACCACCACCACCACCCAAATCACCACACCACCACCACCACCCAAATCACCACACCACCACCACCACCCAAATCACCACACCACCACCACCCACCCAAATCACCACCACCACCCACCCAAATCACCACCACCACCATCCACCCAAATCACCACCACCATCACCACCACCACCCACCCAAATCACCACCACCACCCACGCAAATCACCACCACCATCACCACCACCACCCACCCAAATCACCATCACCACCACCACCCACCCAAATCACCACCACCACCCACCCAAATCACCACCACCATCACCACCACCACCCACCCAAATCACCACCACCACCCACCCAAATCACCACCACCACCCACCCAAATCACCACCACCACCACCACCCACCCAAATCACCACCATCACCCACCCAAATCACCACCATCACCCACCCAAATCACCACCATCACCCACCCAAATCACCACCATCACCATCACCACCCACCCAAATCACCACCATCACCACCCACCCAAATCACCACCATCACCACCCACCCAAATCACCACCATCACCACCCACCCAAATCACCACCACCACCACCATCCACCCAAATCACCACCACCATCCACCCAAATCACCACCACCACCACCATCCACCCAAATCACCACCACCACCACCATCCACCCAAATCACCACCACCACCACCCACCCAAATCACCACCACCACCACCACCCACCCAAATCACCACCACCACCACCCACCCAAATCACCACCACCACCACCCACCCAAATCACCACCACCACCACCCACCCAAATCACCACCACCACCACCCACCCAAATCACCACCCACCCAAATCACCACCACCCACCCAAATCACCACCACCCACCCAAATCACCACCACCCACCCAAATCACCACCACCCACCCAAATCACCACCACCACCACCCACCCAAATCACCACCCACCCAAATCACCACCCACCCAAATCACCACCCACCCAAATCACTACCACCCACCCAAATCACTACCACCCACCCAAATCACCACCACCCACCCAAATCACTACCACCCACCCAAATCACCACCACCCACCCAAATCACCACCACCCCCCCAAATCACCACCCACCCAAATCACCACCACCACCACCCACCCAAATCACCACCACCACCACCCACCCAAATCCATCACACCACCACCACCACCACCACCATCCACCCAAATCACCACCACCACCACCATCCACCCAAATCACCACCATCCACCCAAATCACCACCACCATCCACCCAAATCACCACCACCACCACCACCATCCACCCAAATCACCACCACCACCACCACCATCCACCCAAATCACCACCACCACCACCACCATCCACCCAAATCACCACCACCACCACCACCATCCACCCAAATCACCACCACCACCACCACCATCCACCCAAATCACCACCACCACCACCATCCACCCAAATCACCACCACCACCACCATCCACCCAAATCACCACCACCACCACCATCACCATCCACCCAAATCACCACCATCCACCCAAATCACCACCATCCACCCAAATCACCACCATCCACCCAAATCACCACCATCCACCCAAATCACCACCACCCACCCAAATCACCACCACCCACCCAAATCACCACCACCCACCCACCCACCCACCCAAATCACCACCACCCACCCAAATCACCACCACCCACACACCCACCCAAATCACCAAAGTGCTTAACCCTATAATGCTGGAATTTTTTTCGAGTATCATTTTAGGTAAATAAAAATAAAAATGACAAAATTAAATTTAAAAGCAAAAGGAAATATATAAAAATGTTAAAGTGACCCCAAAAATTTAAAGTTTCAAAATTGTAGTGTATCGTAAATATTTAATGTACAGCAGGGTAGTGTACATAGAGTACTGTAAATATAGTACAGTAACACAGTCAAAAATTACAATCAACTACAGTACTGTATAACTGCATTCAAGACTAACACCTGTACAATACAGTACTGTACATATAATTGGTGAGTACATTACAGCTTATTTACCTTATACTGGACATGTACAATATTACAGTAGTTTTTTTTTTTAATATTTTTAATACTATATAGTGTATACTGTACTTTTGATTTTTTCCTTCTGTTTAGGTTGGGTTTATAGATTTTTTGAGGTACCCTCTTTAGTATCAAGAAAATATTAATATCTGACATGCTCTAAGTCCCATGCATTCTGGATAACACAGCATTTACTGTATAGTTGTTCATTTAAATTCTTGTACAGTGAGTAAATTCAATAATTATTGCAATATTTTTATTAGTAAAATAAATATTATAATTCTATGTACATAAGTTAAATTTGATTAATCAAACAGTAAATAAATCAGAATAATATAATATTCTAATAATAATAAATGAAAAGTTATCACACAAACAAGGTTTACAACAAAATAAAAACAAAGTTCTCATCTTCAAATCTTTTTAGTAGACGATAGTAAAGTTTTTTTACCTGTAATTCTGATGCACACACAACACTTTATTAAGAAAGAAAAAAAAGCACCTTGGTTTTGCTTCCACCAAAATTGTTTATTCTAATGAAGATGAAACTTGTTACTGCACCTTACACCAACATCTAACTATGGAATCTGAACTATGACCTACCAGAATGGTCAGAAATTACTAAGTCTTCACCTGCACTCAATCTCAGGATCTCCCATATATATATTTATTTATTTATTTATGTATTTATTTATTTATTTATTATTCTACAGTGTACACTTCCCAAATATATATAAACTAAAACGTTATATTCTAGTTATTTCATATTAAAAAATCTGTTTAGCCAAGACTTATCTTTTAAATGTGGAGACCTAATCGTGGTAAAAATTACATACTCTTAAGTTAATGTGTAAATAATGTTCAGAGATGCATGGGGATGTTGGAGAAAGTTGTGGAGTGTGAATATCACTGAATGTGAGTAGAGACAAGAATATACTACATTTTTATAATCATATATAAAAAGTTATTGATAAAATGACAAGACAATAATGAGGCAGTCAGAACCAGAAGAGCAAACTCACCAAAAGTATGCCCTTCTGGTTCTGACTGCCTCATTATTGGATATTAAACAATATTGTATGATAATGATTTGCATGACAGAAGAGTTAATGAGAAACAAAGAAGAATGAAAATGCTTTGAGGTGTGTAAGTGGAGATGTTGGTCTTACCTGCCTTATCACAAAAGGTATACCACCAATTTTGTTTGAGGGTTGAGTGGAGGTCTGTCAGCCTATATGATTTGATTGTGTAAACTGAAGTTGTTTGGTGTTTGGTATAAAAGACTAGAAGAGTAGTGCAAGTTCTTGGTGAAATAGATGATGAACAAGTGAATGTAAAGAATGTGTAATATATATATATATATATATATATATATATATATATTATATATATATAAAAGGCTTGTTTAGTGGTAACAGCATCTGATGTGTATGAAGTGGATTGAAAACGAAGGTGACAGCGGAATGGAAAGATAAGTATGCTATGTTGATATGACCTTCATTCAGAATGAATAATAGTAGAATCAAGAAAAAGGTATAATAGCAGACAGTGGAGTAAGACTGTGAAAGGTGAAATGATGTAAGTAGCAAATGTGTAAATAAATGTTGCACAAAAGTTAATGAGAAACAGGAATGGAAGTGGTTTGTGAGATGTATAAATAGAGACATCAGTATCACCTGGTGTACATACCACTAGAGGTATACCCCAACCTTGTCATGAAAGGTAACATTGGATCCCTGCATATGTGTTCAGTTAGTCCTAAGCTCAAGTGTTGTACAGACTCCATTCAGAGTGGGATATGGATCTGATGATAATGTATGTGTGCTCAGTATAGACTAAAAAATTCATTATGGAATACACCTTTAACATTGATTTTGTTTTCTATAAAGTAATTAATTCTCTCTCTTTCTCTCTCTCTCTCACTTCCAGAAACATACCAAGCATAAATTTACAATAGCAGAAAAATCAGTCTTAGAAAAGAATGACTCTTTGGCTGGTGATAAAGAATCAGAAAGTTACTCTGCATCAGGTGCAAATTATGTCAGTGATTTATTTGATTTTAATGAAGTGATTCATAAATTTGTAAAAGAGAAAAAATTTAAGTGTTCAGTTTGCTCATATGAAACAAAGGTAAAAGGAAGTCTTAATATTCACTTAAGAATTCACACTGGAGAAAAACCTTTTAAATGTGGTAGTTGTTCTTACACTGCAACACAGAAAAGTACTCTTGAAAAGCATTTAAGAGTTCATACTGGAGAAAAACCTTTTAAATGTGATAGTTGTTCTTACACTGCAACACAGAAAAGTAGTCTTCAAAAGCATTTAAGAGTTCATACTGGAGAAAAACCTTTTAAATGTGATAGTTGTTCTTACATTACCGCACGCAAAAGTAGTCTTAGAGAGCATTTAAAAGTTCATACTAGAGAAAAACCTTTTAAATGTGATATTTGTTCTTACACTGCAGCACACAGAAGTAGTCTTCAACAGCATTTAAGAGTTCATACTGGAGAAAAACCTTTTAAATGTGATAGTTGTTCTTACACTACAGTACACAAGAGTAGTCTTAGAGAGCATTTAAAAGTTCATACTGGAGAAAAACCTTTTAAATGTGATAGTTGTTCTTACACTGCAGCAGAGAAAAGTAGTCTTCAGAAGCATTTAAGAGTTCATGCTGGAGAAAAACCTTTTAAATGTGATATTTGTTCGTACACTACACCATGCAGAAGTAGTCTTCAAAAGCATTTAAGAGTTCATACTGGCGAAAAACCTTTTAAATGTGATATTTGTTCTTACACTACAGCACAGAAAAGTAATCTTCAACAGCATTTAAGAGTTCATACTGGAGAGAAACCTTTTAAATGTAATATTTGTTCTTACACTGCAGCACAGAAAAGTCATCTTCAACTGCATTTAAGAGTTCATACTGGTCCCACCAACACAGAGTTTGGCTGTGTACAGCCATGAGGAAGTGACCACTATAAGGGCACTAACCCTAGCTAAAAGCTTCAACAAAAATGAAGTGTTTACTAAGGAAAACTCATACTGGCAGGAGGTTGCCCAGGATAAAAAGGTCCCCTCAACCCGCTTACGCACCAGGGTGGATGAGGAGAGCAATGGTGCAACTTTTCTTAATCCCAAAGGAGAAGAAACTTCTCCAAAGGGATCAATGCAGGGGACCCCATCAGGCCAGAGTAATGACCCTGGACCCCAGCAGTTCCAATGGAAAATGGCCCCAAGACGAAACCTGAGAAGGTATGATACAATAAAATGGCCTATTGAAGAAAAGAAAATAATATCCTAGCCAAGCAAATCAGGAACTCCAACTTACCTGAAGAGAAGAAAAATACCTCTGTCAAGAAACTACAATCATTAGCCTCACAAGTGCATAAATACCTTACAGAGGAAGAAATTAGTAATATTAAACAAAGCACCCTTAGGGAAGCAACTGAGGACTACATTGCCAGAGAAGTAGAAGAAAGAGAGAAAAATGAAAAGATTGTGGACAAGAGAAGAGAAATGGACACTGATATGGGCTACAAAGTATGCCAGACAAAACATGAGAGACAGAAGGACATCACAAGGGAATGGAGAGAGATTCTCTTCTACTTTTACCCATGTAAGAGAGAGACTCCAGCTACAAGATTGTCTACTCAGAAGCACAACTTCATAGCCCAGAGGGTATTTAATGAACAAGAAATAGTATACATAAATGATGAAATAGATAAGCTTATCCTCCATGAAACCAGCCCAATAATGAACCCTATTCCACTATTCCAGTGCTTTGAAGCGGCTCAAAATATTGATGATGATGCATCTGATAGCTCATTGGATGCACAAAGCAGGCAGCACCCCAGCCAACATTCTTTAACCAATCCAAATCATCAGATAGGGATGGGTGGCTCACCACCCAATTTGCCTGGATCCTCTGACTCATCATTACCTTCCCCAGCCAGATCAAGAACCCCAACTCCCTCACCACCACCATGACATGAAGATATAGATTTACAGCAAATAGAAGCAGAGGAGGAATTAGCAAATCTAATTGAAATTGTTAAAACCATGAATATGGAAAGCCTGCCCCAACTGACCAAACTTAGTAAAAATAGACAGTTTAAACAAATATTATACAGAGTAAATGTAACAGTTAATAGACTAGTCCCAGTCAACACAGACCTTACTGAACTTAATCAAGTAAATTACGCTGCTGGCCAATACATGCAAAAGACACTTGTCCCAAACTTCAGATCAAACGCCCCCCCAGTCAAAACTGTAAGTGTAAACCAAAACCTCCTCCCTGGAAAGTTAAAATTAACTAGACAATTTACACAAGCCAGGCGAGAACTGAACCAACTAAAACAATATTTTCAAATACCTCCACAACAAGGAAAACTAAAAAATCAAATAGGGAAAATAAAGAGAAAGTATAACTTGAGAGATAACCAACTACATGACAAGGCACTGGAATTCAAAGGAAAAATCCCAGTCATAGCCAGTAGAATCGAATAAACAAAAGTAGATTGACATGAAAAACCATAACAAACAATTTTCATTGAACCCTAGAGGTACCAAAATCTCATTAGAGAAAGAATAACAGTTCATGACTGACCAGATCAAACCCAGTTGGAGGTATACTGGAAGCCCCTCTTTGAAACCCCTGATCAGCATAACCAGGATGCTGACTGGATAGAGACCATCATGGTAGCAAATGAGGGTAAACTGGAAATGGAGTTGTTGTTTATAATGGAAGATAAGATAAGATTAGGAAATTTACAAAATTCTCCAACTTTAAAAAACCTGGCTGAAACAGATCATGGCATTACGCCATCATTACACTACTGCTTTTCACAGAATTTTGCAGGGAGAAAAAGAAACACCAGAATGGCTTACAAGTGGAGGTACAACCCTCATCCCTAAGACTCATGAGACAAATCTCCCAAATAAATACTGCCCAATTTGCTGCCTTACCACCATGTATAAACTATTTATAGACCTAATTGCAGACAGTATATATGAACACCTGGATGCTGGAGACTATCTGGAGAAAGAACAAAAAGGATGTAGAAGAAACTACTTTGGAGCAAAGGATCAGCTGCTCATCAACAAAACTATCCTTGAAGACTGTAAGAAAAGAGGCAGAAACCGAAGTATGGCATGGATAGACTATCAAAAGGCATTTGATAGTGTCCCACACACCTGGATTTTGGAATGCCTCAAGCTGTACAAAATCCATCCTACCATTATTAGCACTAACAAATCAGATTGCAAAATGGAGAACAAACATCAACCTCACCCATGAAAATGGAAAAATATCCATCCCCCATGTCAAGATTATGAGGGGGTATATTCCAGGGAGACAGCTTGTCACACTGGACCCCCTTAGCAAACTACTTAGCAATAATAATAAGGACTACAACCTCAGTCAAACTAGGTGAAGAAATCCAGCAGTGTTTTGAACCATCTACTGTTTATGGATGATTTGAGGCTGTATGTAGACTCTGACCATAACCTAGAATACTTATTACGGATCATCCATACTTCTCCAGTGACATAAAAATGAAGTTTGGATTGGATAAGTATGCTAAGTGTACACTTAGGGGAGGCAAGAAAATACAAACCCATAACATCAATTTAGGAAGAGACACTGAGATTAAAGACTTGGAAGAGGATAGTTCCTACAAATACCTTGGGATAGAAGAAAGTGGTAATATAGAACACCAGCAAATGTGAGAGAAAATCAGTGGAGAGCAGGGATGTTGATTGCTCTAAAATAGTGGCGGGGACACTTCGCCTTCAAACAGCGAATCAAACAACACTATGAGTAGCTGTTGCATGTAATATATCAATGTTGTAATTTACCATTTACCTGTTTTTTGTATTTTTCTTAGCATGTTGAAAATAACTCAAATGTATTTAATCATTTTATGTCTTTCTTTATTTAAACATTTTTTTTTGCAGAAATAAGAAATGCAATACAAACTATTTATAATATTTAACTTTTCATGTAACATAATATCACACACATGTTTGACCAAAATAAATCTTTTACTACCTGTAGACAACAGAGGTCAAGTGCTTACAAGAAGTCTCGCACTTCTGTCTCGTCCCAAGCTAGTCTGTTAGGTATGAAATGGGCGGTCCTTATGGCAGCGGAGGTGTGTTTGGATTGGTGCACATAACTGCTCTAACACAATTAATGACGTCCATTATTATGTCACTTCTGCTACAATTTAGTGTTTAAAATACAAGTGATTAAGAAGCAGAATGGGGCAAGTTTCGGGATGTTGGGATGGTTATGGAGCAATCCTAGTCATCATAATATTAGCTGGGCATTACATTATGCCATCTCAATATATACTGTAGACCAGTGGTTCCCAACCTTTTTTGCGCCATGCCCCACCTCGACACCTCAAAAAATTTGATGCCCCCCATTAATATAAAAACAAATTTGGTGTTGAAAAGGTATTATTTAAAATTTACAATAATATGAGTACATTTAATATGAGTTACCGTACATTCAATATGAGTAAATAAACTTGAGGTTGAAGCTAACTAAATTATTAGTTATTACCTTGAAATAAAATTTCTCAGTTGAAAAGTTATAATTTTAAATTTCAATAATATGAGTTACATTCAATATGAGTTACATTCAATATGAGTTACATTCAATATGAGTTACATTCAATATGAGTTACATTCAATATGAGTTACATTCAATATGAGTTACATTCAATATGAGTTACATTCAATATGAGTTACATTCAATATGAGTTACATTCAATATGAGTTACATTCAATATGAGTTACATTCAATATGAGTCAAGAAACTTGAGATTGAAGCTAACTATATTATTTCCTTGAAATAAAACTTCTCAGTTGAAAAGTTGCAATTTTAAATTCACAAAAGTAATTTAATCAGTAATACCACTTTAAATTCACAATATTAGGTAAAAATGCAGCAAATTCAAAGTTTGATAATCTCAAGTTAGTGAGATCCTTGAGCTTGATGTTTACTACAAATGGTTTTGATTTCAGGCACTAACTTAGTTAGCTTCAGTCTTAAGTCTCCTCGTTTTGTGATATCCAGTCGGTTTCTTTTTTTCTGTAGTAAGTCACTTACAGCACTAAAACCACATTCCACCAAATATGAAGATGGGAATGGTAACAGTAGCTCTCTCACCAAATGAGTTGAATTTGGGTATTTAGTCTTGGTCTCATCACAGAGCCACATCATGGTTCCTTTTACTTTGAATATAGTTTTAACAGACTCATCATTTTGTATTTCAGTCAGTTCTTGGTACTTCATGCCCACTTCAGATAGGTCCACTAGCAATGGCTGAGTTAGCCAAGATGGAAAACTCATTTCTTTTAAATCAGAAAAACTGTAATTTAAATCTCAGGCCAGTATTTTCAAATGATCCACAATGACAAGTAAAGCATCATCAGTTACCTCACACTTATTTAGCCAATATAACTGGGTATATTTTCTTGCAGAAATATTCTTTTGACATAATTCCAGAAATGTAATGAAGCCAAATATCTTTGTCTTTGAATCAACAAGGGTCATATTTGCTCCTTGAAGTTGCTTATTTAATATATTCAGTTTTTCAAAAATATCTGCCAAATAACTCTCAAACGCTTTGCCATCAACTGTTAACAGGAGCTTCATTTCAGGTTTGTCCTTTAAAAAGCCACTAAGAATATCAAATAGTTCCATGAATCTTTTCAGGCAGTTGCCCTTTGACAGCCACCTTACATCAGTGTGAAGCAATAATCTTACATGGTCTGCGTTTTTATCCTCACAAAAAACTGTTTAAAGAGACACTCACATTTAGCATTGGCTTTGATAGTGTTGATACATTTTATTACTGATTTCAATATCTCATTTAGAACAGGTGAAACGTTTTTGGCAACTAAATTTTCTCTGAATAACACAGTGCACAAGCAACATTTCTGGATTGTCATCCTTCATTAATTTTAAACAGCTATTTTTCTTGCCCATCAGAGCAGGGGCACCATCTGCAGCACAAGATAATGTTTTCCATTAGTATTTTATTGTCATCCAAATAGTTTTTAAGTTTATTGTAGATATCAATGGCAGTAGTGGTACTTTCTAATGATTCGCAAAACATCATCATCTCAAAAAATTCTTCATGATCAATGTATCTCACATATGCCAACAATAGGGCCTCTCTGTCTCTTACAGTAGATTCATCCATCTGTATTGTGAATTTCTTTGATTTTAACTTTTGAATAAGCTGTACTTCGACATCTCTACTCATCTCATCTATTCTGCTGCAAACAGTATTGTTACTCAGTGGCATGCCTTTGACATCTTTGTCATCCTTCTCCAGAACTGTTTTGAGAGAAATTGATATTGCTGGCTTAATTAAATCCTCACCTACAGTATGATTCTTTCCAGTTTTTGCTATAAGTAGAGAAATTTCATAACTAGCCTCAAGAGTACGATTATTGGTTGCATTTTGTGCAGAGAACAATGAATTGATTGTTGATCTATTTTCAAACTTCTCTTTTAGTGATTCAAAATATTCCAATTTTGAATTTACATGAATACTATGTTTTGCCTTCAAATGTGCCTCGAGACGGCCATGTTTCATCGATTCATTGGTCAAACACTGTTGGCATAATAGACAAAAAGGTGCCCGTTCATCATGCACAGCAGGTATAAAACCAAACTTCAAATACTACTCTGAATACTGACGAACTTTTCTTTTGCTTGTACTACTCATTTTAATCACAGGGTAAATAACTGTAAAGAAACAAAATACTTTGTAAATAAATATGCAAAATATAAAATATAATTTTTTAACACGTTAACACATATATATATATATATATATATATATATATATATATATATATATACGGTACAGTATATATATATAACTGTCATCTTTTGCATTTGATCATGATTCTTCCGATTCAGTTCCGATTCGAATCTTTTACATGTGTCACACAAAACACACAACAGCTGATTTACTGAATTGGTGATAGCCTTGCCAAGCTTCTCAGCCTGATATTAAAATAATTTTCTCTAATATATCTAAGTTATTTTCTGAATAATAATCTCAAATTATTTTTTTATCATATAAAACGAAATTAAATAAAACACCACAAAAATAATTATGAAAAAACAATCAGATGTGCAAAAAATCTTTTGTTTACATTTCATTCGCACTCTTTTAGTGAATCAACAACGTATCGCTGGCCTACAAGTGATTCACTTCGATCCTAAATCTAGATTCGCTAGATATGTCAAAAAACACGCAAAAACAGTGCCAAGGTAATCAATCAACTTCAGACAAAAGATGACAGCTTATATGTGTGTCTAACCATGAGATGCAATTATATGTACCACATGTGTAACACACACTTTTATTTCTAAACACACAAACTAATGTATGCAAAATGAACACACCTTCCCCCAAACGCTTTTCCTCAACAATTGATATATGGCGACATTTGGAAGCTTATAGCGCTACGGTGAGTTGCCAGATTTCGTCAATATCGCTTAACATGTTAAGTAAAATATGGAATTATTGTTGTTGTGTAAAAATGTTGCAAATAAAAATAATTATGTTATTGAAATTTTAAAATATATTTACTTATAAAAATTATTATGTATAAATTTCATTTTATTGTAGCATTTTCAAATTGCCCCCCTGTAGGGCGTGCGCCCCACATTGGGAATCACTGCTGTAGACTATAGAGAACGACTAATTCGGCAAATATCCCAAATTATGGCATGATACCTAAGTTATTTTGACGCAGGTCTAAATTATTTGCTCAAATGCAATTATTGATATTAAGTAATTGTTGGGAATTGTTGTCAATATTGTTGTTTGTGATATATATCCTACGTGAAGAATCTAATGACCAAATTCCTCAGTGAACCTCTCATGCGCTCGCATTTCGAGGAAGTAACGGTCGTCTCACTAATAGATAGTTTATCCATTGTTTTAAGTGGTAACCTATTAAACGAACTATGTTAAACCTATTCCATCTTATGAAAGTCATTAGTCTAAAGCAGTGGTATTCAAACTTTTTCCTTGGTGTACCCCTTTAGTTTGTTTTTTTATTATGGCGTACCACCTCCCCCTCAGTTTCAAAAATAAAAATGTTGTTATACAATTTACACAGAATATGAAGCTATCAAACGATCTTTATTTACGACCACTTAATTATTATGATTATATATATATATATATATATATATATATATATATATATATATCATAGCATTTTAATTATACATTTTACACAACTCAAGCAATTTACACAAATTTTAACTCAGGCAAATATTAGAATCTAATACAGTTAATTAGTAGGAGACATTATAAAGAGTAGAGATAGTGCTTATAGGTTACATAAGTGTGATAAAGACAATTTGTGGTTACGAAACAACTACATATCTCTAAGGCGTGAAGCGAAAAGTGTAATAAAAAAGTCCAACGCGAATTTAAAATCTTCATAGCTCGTGATAGTAAAGAAAACCCCAAGCAATTCTTTCAATACGTCAACAATAGAAATCCAGTAAAACGTGTCTTGGGGCCATTGAAAAATGTTAACGGAGATTTAGTTTCTGAAAACAAGGAAATGGCTACCTTGCTAAACAAATTTTTTACGTCAGTTTTTACTATAGAAGATGTAACGAATATATTTCCCTATGTTCATAGACATAATACCTTTTGATAATGGTAATATTTTGGGTAATATCGTGATTAGTGAAGGGGAGATAATGCGCTATATTGATAAAATGAAGACGCATAAATCACCGGGGCTGGATTCCATATCCCATACAACTAAAAGAATTAAAAGATAGCATTGTTGTGCCGCTAACAAAGATTTTTAATGCGTCTAATTCTGAGGGGTGCGTACCAGATAATTTCAAGTTAGCAAACGTAACACCTATCTTTAAGAAAGGCGATAAAGGTGCGGCGGGAAATTATAGGCCAATCAGTTTAACGTCTGTTGTAGGTAAGCTACTGGAATCAATAATTAGGGATCGTATAGTCGAACACTTAGAATTGCATAAACTAGTTAGAAATACGCAGCACGGTTTTAGGCGAAACAAATCTTGCTTAACTAATCTTTTAGAATTTTTTCAAAGCGTGGTTGACGTTTACAATAGTCACCAGGCGGTTGATGTAGTGTATTTAGATTTTCAAAAAGTGTTTGACACCGTACCGCACAAAAGACTCATTGAAAAAACTAAGGCTCATGGAATCAGGGGTGTAGTAATAAATTGGATAGAAGAGTGGTTGTGAGGTAGGAAACAGAGGGAGGTTGTTGATGGAGCGGAGTCGTGTTGGGCTAATGTAGCGAGTGACATTCCTCAGGGTTCTGTATTGGGCCCCTTGCTTTTTCTTATATATATTAACAATTTAGATGTCGGCCTAGTCAGTACAGTTTCAAAGTTTGCGGATGACACGAAGCTGGGTGGTAGGGCGATTAATGACGAAGATAGAGGTAAAATCCAGGAAGATCCAAATAAAATCGTTGATTGGTCAGTCACATGGCAAATGAGATTTAACGTCAATAAGTGCAAAATTTTGCATATAGGTTCACGTAATGGTAATTTTGTGTATAGTATGTCAGGGAAAGAGTTAACAAGGATAGAGCAGGAAAAAGATTTAGGAGTTATAGTCATGGTGATTTAAAAGTAGCGAAACAAAGTACGGCAGCAGTCAATAAGGTGAACAAATTGTTAGGTTTTATAGCTCAGAATTTTGAATACAAATCGCGTGATATTATAGTTCCTCTTTATAAATCATTAGTTAGACCACAGTTGGAGTACACGGTCCAATTTTGGAATCCGCATATGCGCAAAGATATAGACAAAATCAAAAGAGTTAAAAGATGAGCAACTAAGATGATTCCGTCGCTTAGGTCAAAGTCGTACGAGGATAGGCTTAAGGAGTTAAAATTGATTACACTCGAGACTCGGAGGCTAAGGGGTGATCTAATCCAGGTTTTCAAAATTATGAATGGGTTCAATAACGTAGATAGAGATAGCTTTTTTGAAATATCTCAATATAATAGGACTAGAAATATAATGTTTCAGACCAACAAAGACCCTAGGATCCACTCATGGCTGGTCTACCTAACTGTGTTCGTAATCGTGTATTGTGTATGTCCTCCGTGGTGGCGGAGGGGACCTACAATTTTACGTAGGTTCCGAACCACAAGAACATAAGAAATTTATGTAAAATCCGCCGGTAAATTGGCAACGACCAATTTTTACGAAACTAAATAATTATCAATTTAAAACCAATTAATTATCGATTTAAAACTAAAGATAGAATCTCTGGATCCAGAGGATCTAGTCATAATAGACTACTATCCACAAATATGTTACACTCTATATCTATTTATAACGGACATGCAAATATATCAGATCCAAAGAATCCAGTCAATTTCATTACGGTATCCATCAAGTCACGGTTCATATCGATTGCGGACCAAGTCAAAATTTACAATCATATACATTACAATATATACACTTACGAGAAAAAGTGTAGGTGTGGCTGTAAAGACTGTACAGTAATGTAGAAATGTGTGTGCACCCATTTAAAGGTGTTTGTGGGGCAAGTGAAGATCATGAGTTTTTCAATACCTCACAATACTATGGGGGGCACCGTTCGGCAGAGGAATCTCTCTAAATTGGGTGTGTAAGGACAGAGAGTATCCCCTAACCCAAGACGCTGCCTCCCTATATCCCACAACACTTGTGTTGAGCTGTGGGATCTATCCCCAGAAAGCCTTAATTTTACTACCTTAAACTATACCCTTTCTATCAACATATGCGTCTAATCGATTTTTAAACATGTTTATAGACGTGCTACTAATTACTTCTATCGGCAAACTATTCCAGCTATTTACTATTCTATGCGTAAAAAAGTTTTTTGCAACTGCTGTCTCGAACCTTCTACTTGTCAACTTACACCCGTTATTTCTAGTCCTATTATATTGAGATATTTCGAAAAAGCTATCTCTATCTACGTTATCGAACCCATTCATAATTTTGAAAACCTGGATTAGATCACCCCATAACCTCCTAGTCTCGAGTGTTGTCAATTTTAACTCCTTAAGCCTATCCTCGTACGACTTTGACCTAAGCGACGGAATCATCTTAGTTGCTCGTCTTTGAACTCTTTCGATTTTGTCTATATCTTTGCGCATATGCGGATTCCAAAATTGGACCGCGTACTCCAAATGGGGTCTAACTAATGATTTATAAAGTGGAACTATAATATCGCGCGATTTGTACTCAAAATTTCAAGCTATAAAACCTAACACTTTGTTCGCCTTATTGACCGCTGCTGTACTTTGTTTCGCTACTTTTAAATCACCCGTGACTATAACTCCTAAATCTTTTTCCTGCTCTACGCTTGTTAATCTTTCCCTGACATACTATACGCAAAATTACCGTTACGCGAACCTATATGCAAAATTTTGCACTTATCCACGTTAAATCTCATTTGCCATGTGACTGACCAATCAACGATTTTATTCAGATCTTCCTGAATTTTACCTCTATCTTCGTCATTAATCGCCCTACCACCCAGCTTCGTGTCATCCGCAAACTGTGAAACTGTACTGACTAGGCCGACATCTAAATCGTTAATATATATAAGAAAAAGCAAGGGGCCCAATACAGAACCCTGAGGAACGCCACTCGCTACATTAGCCCAACACGACTCCGCTCCATCAACGACCACCCTCTGTTTCCTGCCTCGCAACCACTCTTCTAGCCAATTTATTACTACACCCCTGATTCCATGAGCCTTAGTTTTTTCAATGAGTCTTTTGTGCGGCACGGTGTCAAACGCTTTTTGAAAATCTAAATACTGTACACTACTACACCCGCCCGATGTCTATCGTAAACGTCAACCACGCTTTGGAAAAATTCTAAAAGATTAGTTAAGCAAGATTTGTTTCGCCTAAATCCGTGCTGCGTATTTCTAACTAGCTTATGGAATTCTAAGTGTTCGACTATACGATCCCTAATTATTGATTCCAGTAGCTTACCTACAACAGACGTTAAACTGATTGGTCTATAATTTCCCGCCGCACCTTTATCGCCTTTCTTAAAGATAGGTGTTACGTTTGCTAACTTGAAATTATCTGGTACGCACCCCTCAGAAATAGACGCATTAAAAATCTTTGTTAGCGGCACAACAATGCTATTTTTTAATTCTTTTAGTTGTATGGGATATATGGAATCCGGCCCCGGTGATTTACGCGTTTTCATTTTATCAATATAGCGCGTTACCTCCCCTTCACTAACCACTATATTATCCAAAATATTACCATTATCAAACTGTATTATGGGTGTAAGTTGACAAGTAGAAGGTTCGAGATGACAGTTGCCAAAAACGTTTTTACGCATAGAAGAGTAAATAGCTGGAATAGTTTGCCGGTAGAAGTAATTAGTAGCACGTCTATAAACATGTTTAAAAATCGATTAGACGCATATGTTGATAGATTGGGTATAGTTTAAGGTAGTAAAATTAAGGCTTTGTGGTGATAGATCCCACAGCTCAACACAAGTGTTGTGGGATATAGGGAGGCAGCATCTTGGGTTAGGGGATGCCGAGCGGTGCCCCCCATAGTACTCTGAGGTATTGAAAAACTCATGATCTTCACTTGCCCTACAAACACCTTTAAATGGGAGACCCAAAATGGGTGCACACACACATTTCTACATTACTGTACAGTCTTTACAGCCACACCTAAACTTTTCCTCCAAATTGTGACTTGGTCTGCAAGTGATATGGACTGTGACTTACTTTTGGTTGGCAAGGTCAAGGTACTGGTATTGATGGATACCGTAATGAAATTGACTGGATTCTTTGGATCTGATATATTTGCATGTCGGTTATAAATAGATATAGAGTGTAACATATTTGTGGATAGTAGTCTATTATGACTTGATCCTCTGGATCCAGAGATTTTATCTTCAGTTTTAAATTGATAATTAATTAGTTTGAAATTGATATAATTATTTAGTTTTGTAAAAATTAGTCGTTGCCAATGTACAGGCAGTTTTTACATAGTGAAGCCGCCTCGATGGGCCGAAGTGGCCCCTAGTGTGCCCACTATAAAAATTTTCTTATGTTATTGTGGTTCGGAACCCATGTAAAATTGGAGGTCACCTCCGCCACCACGGAGGACATGCACAATACACAATTACGAACACAGTTAGGTAGCCCAGCCATGAGTGAATCCTAGGGTCTTTGTTGGTCTGAAACATTATAACATAACAAATCGTCTGAGCTTTTAAAATATATATTTTAAATACTTAAAAGTAATTAATGCGATGGGTGGGACTGTTTGTCACTAGTAAGTTGTTCTATTCGCGGACGAACATTTGTGAGTGCCATTATGAGGCAAGCTTCTGGATGTAGGCGGTTTCTTTCTTTCGACTTGATAGCTGTCAGTGCCAAAAATTCCTTTTCACATAAATAGGTGGACGGAAATGGAAGTAGTTTGTTGATAGCAAATTCACTTAATTCTTTGTATTTAATATGGGCCAATTTCCAAAACTCGCAGACAGAAAAGTCATTGAATTTATGTTTAAGTGAGCTGTCAGCTGCCAATTCAATCAATTGTTCTTTTAAACGAGCGGGAAGCTCCGCATTAGATACAGCAAGGTTCGGAAACGGATTCGTTATCCATTCACTTTGTGGGAAATCTCTATTAATACATGGAAATTAATGCAAAAATGATTCACAAAGGCTCACTAAATGCTGCTTTATAATATTCATAACTGAGTTACTGACAAGAAACTCGTTTTCGTGACAGAATTCGCTGAATATTTGGAAAGGTGTGGTATTATTGTCTTCTATGCACTTTATCCAGTATAAAACTTTCCCAAAAAATCCCTTGACTTTTTCTTGTGCCTGCAATATATTTTTGTCATACCCTTGAAGTTGAAGATTAAGTTCGTTTAATTTGGTAAATATATCTGACAAATAATTCAGTTTACAAAGCCACTCCTCATTTTCTATAAATTTTAATAAGTCTGAATTTCGGCTGTTAAGTAAACTTCTCACTTCATTCCTAAGTTCAAAAAATCGTGTTAATACTTTTCCTCGTGAAAGCCAGCGCACTTCAGTGTGCAAAAGCAACCGAGTATGATTTTTGCCCATCTCCTCACAAAGAATCTTAAAGAGGTGTGAATTCACTGCTCGAGACTTGATATAATTTACTATTTTTACAGCATCGTACGATTCGTACCAATTTGTACCAATATCGGGTAATTTAATAATAATTTAAATAAAATATAAAAACATAAAATAATTAATATTAAATAATTTAATAATAACTTGTACCAATGTTGAGTTAAATTTATAATTAAATATTAATATTATAAATAAATGATTATAATATATATTTTCAAAAAAATTGAAATGATAGATGATAATTATAATTGTATAAATTCATTTTATAATTGATTAACCAACTTGCTTGTTTTTGCAGCAGAGCTTACGTACCCTCAGGAAACCCCTCGCTTACCCCGGTTTGACTACCACTGGTCTAAAGCAAGACTGGTGGGCTGTGAATCAGAGAAATTTGCATTTGATTTGTTCATCGTAATTATTACGTAATATAGTATACTGTATATAGTAGTATATAAGAGTTTATTGGTAGCATATCATATGACAATTCCCATAAACGTGATGACCTCGATGTTGCCAGTTTTTATTTTTTTCCTGAAACTATTACCTTCTCATAGTTTGTTTCAACAATGCATATATTATCATCTCCACGAGCGTAAACATTGCAAGAAAAGATTCTAACTAAGGATAAGTAAAGTTCTTTCATGGTCACAATATATACTTTTATAGATGTCAAACATAAAAATATAATAAAATTCTATATTAACATAAATATATATTCGATACACATTTACGTCATGGCTTTAACATCAGTATTTCGTATAGCTTCCTCCAGCATCAATAATTTCTTGCAATCGTTGCGGCATAGAAGAGGCCAGATCGTAGGGAATGTTTGGTGTTCGGCGTAAGCTCTCCCAACTATTCCTCGTGTGAGCTCAGTGCTTAAAATGTTCTTTCATTGCGTTGCTCCCATTCGTTAATCATTATTGCCCAAAGGTTTTCAATCTGATTCAAATCAGGAGAACGTGGTGGCAGAATTAGATTAATAATCTCTGGGTGATCTTCGCACCATGCTCTCACAACGTTACTCCTATGAATGGGACTGTTATCTTCCATTAAGTAAAATGGTTCCGGTGCTGGAACCAGATACGCACGAACACTGGGTAGCAGCACTTCTTCCAGTATCTGGCAATATTGCTGTCCAGTAAAGCGTCCATCTACTTGAGTCAATTCTCCGACACCATAGCCAGACATCCAGCCCCATACACGGAGATTGATGTGACCACTACGTTTGCTCGGGAAAACATTTCCTTCTTCATAGCGTTTTCCGCGCTGCCTCCAACAATGCAGAGAACCATGACTATCTGTTGAAAATGTTTTTTCGTCACAGTACACAACTTTTCTCCAGAATTCTTCCTCCTGCGGCAAGTATTGCAAGGCAAATCCCATCCGCACCTCTTTATGCTCAATCGTCAATGCAGGTTTTATAGCTGGATGGCGAGAAAAATACCCTGCCTCGTGAAGTCTGTTGTTCACTGTATTTGCGCTAAAACGAAGGTTCAGGTGTCTGTAAATATGCGTCGCTGGAACAAATGGATGCTCTCTGTCATGATTAACAATCGCAGCATCTTCCTCTTGAGATGTTGAACGTGGAGGACCAGACCTCGGCAAAGTAGCGATTGAGTTTTCTGCTTCACACCGATGAATCCACCGTTCCACAGTGCTTCGATGAACGTCTAGTCGTCGTGATATTTCTCTTATTGGCACACCATATTCATGCAATGTCACCATTGTTCTCGGCATTGCCTGGGTCGTCTCGTGGTGCACAGACGGCCTTTCCATCATTGTGTAAATGGCTTATGTGAAGCATGCTGGGACGATAAAGGAAATGAAGATACTATGGAAAACTGATGAGTGGGTAGTTGGGAGGTAACGAAAATGGTTCACTGAGTAGGTAGGTAGTTAATCTAACAATTATTAAATTCCTTTTATGTCAATAACTGGGTGGATGAAACCAATTGGTTGCTCACCAGAGTTATTCTCCACACAGTATTTATATACTGTGTGAGAAGAGCGTGCTCGGTAATGGAGATACATTACCGCTCAACCAACTGAGGAAAAAACCAAGACAACGCTGGTGGAAAAAGCCCCGCGAAGAGGAGAACAAAGGAGTACGAAAACGAACAACGGGGCGAGAGGACGCACCAGCAAGTGCGCTCTCGACAATTACACAACCGGAGAAGGGAGACACTCCAATAACTAACAGTAAGTGACTAATTGAGTTTTTAACCCAGTAATTTAATCACATTAAATTAAGCTGGGTCAGACAAGTTAGGCCTACATTGTGGCCTAAGACCCAGCATCAACTCATAGCTTAACAAAGGTGAAGGTAGATTGCCCTAACCTAAATTGGTGAGGAATCCTACTGTGGACCTCAATTTATCTGCCCGCTCTGGACCATTTCCGGAATCTCTAGGCTGACCCCTCTAGGCTAGACTTGATCTACTCTATAGTTAGACTGGAGATATAAGGGGTGGGTTAATTGTGGACCAATTCATACAGAGCATTTTTCGCATTGGTGGTCCGTGTGTGGGGAATTTACAAACCTTAACCTTACTTAACAAAAATTGCAGAATTAGGCTAAATGGTCTAGCCTAAGCCTAAGCCTAAGCCTAACCTAATCAAGCCTAATTAGGTCTACAACCTAGGGCCTAACTAGGAAACATTTACATTTAAGGAGTCTCATTCTCTTATAAGCTTAGACCTGAGTGACACACAAGTACTTGGGGGGGATTAAACCAAATTTAAACTTGACTGTTTTGTCTGTGCTCTCTCTGGTAATTTCTTCTTGTCCTCTATTTCATTACGATCCCCAGTTAAACAATTTTGACTTAGACATGGACAGTGCGGAATTGAAAAAGTTAAAAAAGAAAAGGGGGGCAAAGTTGGGAGCTGTTACAAAGGCTGTGAACACTTTTAACAATATTACACAACCAGGTAAGGAAAATTTAGAGAGTGTAATTCTTAAATTGGAAACTAAAAAGAAGGAAATAATAGCCATTAATGAGAGTATTTCAGAGTTAGTTGAATCCGAAATGGCTGAAGAACAATTGATAGACCTTTACGCTGATGATGATGACCAGGTAATCTCAATTGAACAGCAAATAAGGAGACTACGGTCTCGTTTGACTGACTTAACACCAAAAAAACCTAATTCTGATTTTAATCAAAGTAGAGCTAACCTTCAACAAAATTTAAGTGGCATGCTAAATCCTGAGTCACAAGAATTGAGGGCTCAGTTACCCATTTTGCTAGTACCAACATTTGAAGGGGACACGGTACAATTCCCATCTTTCATTGACAAATTTGAGAATTTAATAGGTAATAAACCTTATATTTCAACTGTTGAAAAGTTTAGTTACTTAACTAGTTCCCTTAAAGGCCCAGCCTATAACCTGATAGCCTATTTACCAGCCGTAGGGAATTCATATGAAGTAGCTATTGATCTTTTAAAACGTAATTACATTAATAAAGATGAGATTGTATATGAATTATCTCAACAAATTTTTGAATTTGCACCCATAAAAGATAACCATAGTGATATGGAAAATTTTTATACAAAATTAGAAGCTATTATAGGACAACTGGTTAGCAATGAGATAGATATTAAAGCTTCATCTTGGATTATATAAGGCATAGTACTTAGGTGCCTTCCTTCGAGGGTTAAAGATATTTTAATTCTAAAGACGGGAGAAAATTATCCTAATCTGGAAGATATAAGAAAACACTTCCCCAATATCCTAACTAATTACAAATTGAGAGATTTTCCAACACATAAGACCCAGACTATGGATAAACCAAAGACTGTTCCCAGAGACCAACTAGCTACAGCCAAACAGACAAAACTTGATACTGTAGAATCAAATGTGACCAACTATAATACACGAACACCTACATTACAGAACTTTAATGTAACTGCTGCCTCAACTTACACACCACATTGCAAATTTTGTGCAAGTAATGAACACAGTAGTACTGGGTGTGACAAATATTCAGACTTTAACCAAAGAGCTAAAAGATGTGAACAGTTGAACCTGTGTAAAAAGTGTACTGGCCAGGGACATTATAAGAAAGACTGTAAATCTAGGTTAAGATTCAAGTGTAAGTTTTGTAAAAGTTTACGACATGTCTCATCAATGTGTGATTCACCAAAGTGTCCAAACAATAGTACTCAAACTCAAAAGATCCCTCCCCCAAACAAAGGTAATCAAGAAAATGCCACTTTCATGGGACATTCTGTTTGTTCAAACAATGTAACAAGAAACACTGAGATTCTTTTACCAACTATTACTTTGGACTTAGTGAATAGTGAGGGTAGCACCACTCCAGTGAGATGTCTTATAGACTGTTGTTCTCAACAAACATTTGTTTCACAAAATGTAGTTAATAAATTGGGTTTGACACCAAGCCCGAATGAACAAAACCTCAATATTGCATCCTTTGTTAAGGATAACTCGGACAAAAATAGCTATAAGACAATTGACCTGGAACTACATTTAGAAAGTAAATTCAAGAAAATTGAAGCAGTTATTATTTCTAAAGTAGGACAAAACAAACTGGTTATACCCAAACTAGAACAAACCATAAATCATTTGGGAAAACACTACAAAATAGCTGATAGGCATATCACTAACAACACAGTAGCTAACATTGAAATGCTAATAGGGGCAGATTATATTAATCTTATTCATAAGGGCATAGTAGAGATAGGTAATGGTATAGCTATTCAGACTCCATCAGGGATAGCCCCTTTGGGTGACCTATCAAAATGCAACCTAGACCTAAACCAAAACAGTTCATGACCAACAAATACTATGTGCCTCAACTCAGTCCTACATAACACCTGTAAGAATAGCAACACTTTGAATAATATTATCTCAACTGAGAACATTAATTCATCATTATCAAATGAAACTTTGGATGAGGCAATTCAAACTTTATGGTTGCTAGAATCTGTGGGTATACATGACACAAACCAAACTTCAGAAGATCAGTTAATGGTAGAAAGATTTGAAGACACCATTCAGTGCAAAGACAATAGTTATTTTGTTGAGTTACCTTGGAAAATAAATTGTCCAACTTTAAGAGACAATCTCAAAGTAGCTAAAGGACATTTATATAAAGTAATGAAAAAACTCAAACAAGATAATAATATTCCATCATATAATGATGTCTTCAAAGAACAGCTACAGAAAGGCTTCATTGAAGAAGTAACAAATAACCCTTTTAAAAAAGATGGTTGTCATTATTTAACCCACAGGGGGGTCTATCGACAAGATGCCCCAACAACAAAACTCAGAGTAGTATATAACTGTAGCCTCAAAGACAGTGATAAACACAGTTTGAATGATTGCCTGATTGAGGGTCCTAATCTCATTTCTGACCTTGTGAAGATCTTACTGAGGTTCAGGTTAGACAAATATGCCGTACAAAGTGACATTTCAAAGGCATTTTTGAGAATAAATCTTAAAAATGAATATGATAAGAACCAACTTAGGTTCTTATGGTTCAAGGATCCATTTGATTTGAATAAAGGGTTCATAACCTATAGATTTAATGTTGTGTTGTTTGGAGCCAATTGCTCACCTAGCCTATTAGCATTGACAATTAGACATCATTTAAACCAGTTTAATAACTCTTTAACATTGAACTTCCTTAAGGAACATTTTTACGTAGACAATCTAATAGGCTCAACAACAACAAAATCTGAATTATCTGAAGTCTATGAACACTCTCAAAACATTATGCAACAAGGTAACTTTGAACTTAGAGAGTGGATTTCAAATGATGAGGATTTAAACAAAAAGATTTTAAAGGATAATAATGGTCTTACTGAGCCATCAGACAGAGTTAAAACTTTAGGTATGAACTGGTATTTGGATGCAACTTCTAACAGTCATGATTCAATCTGTACTAAAGGTTTTAAACTTGATGAGGAAGCAAATACTAAAAGACAAATATTATCAGAGGCTTCCAAAATTTTTGATCCCATGGGTCTATTCCTGCCTTCAACAATAAAATCAAAGATTCTCCTCCAAGAAATTTGGAGGACAAATGTTGGGTGGGATGATCCAATAACAAATGAAAATCAAAAATCTTGGAAGAAGTTAGCTGCTGATTTAACAAAAGTGCAGAACATTAAAATTCAAAGGTGCTGTGGGTTTAGGGATAAGCCCCAGAGACTTCATGTGTTTGCTGATGCAAGCACACAAGCTTATGGGTGCTGTGCGTATCTTGTAAGCCCTACAGAAAGTCATCTAATTTATGCAAAAGGGAAAGTTGCACCTCTCAAACCTACCCGAACCATACCTCAATTGGAACTATTGGCTGCTACATTAGCCATTAAAACCATTTCATTGCTTAAGGATGCTTACCATGATGTGTACTTAACTCATATCCACATCTGGCTTGACAGTCAGATTTGTCTTGCCTGGATACGGAATGATAGCATTAATAGTAAGAATATCTTTGTAAGAAATAGGCTAAAAGAAATAACTGAAGCTAATGAAAGCCTACAAGTAAACTTTCACTATGTTCCAACTAAACAAAATCCAGCAGACTTTCTGACCAGAGGTTTATCCTACAAGTTGTTGAAGTCAAACAAAACTTGGTTTATGGGACCTAAGTGGCTCTGTAATACAGACCAATGGCCTGTGGAACAAGTTAACTTGACATTAAATTTAATCTTTTCAAATGAAAAGGTTGAACCAATCACTAATTATGAACAGTATTCTGATTTCAGTAAACTTGTCAGGGTCACAGCCTACTGTTTGAGGTTTGCTCACAACTGTTTAACTACAATTAACAAACAGCTAAATAAAAATAATCATAATTATACAGAAGTTGCAACCAAATACTGGATAGGCCATGCACAACAAAAAGAGTACAATAAAGAGTTAGAATTCTTAACTAATGGGAAACAAACAAAGGAACCTGTACCATCAGTAGTTGTGGATCTAAACTTGTTCAGAGATGAGGAAGGCCTTCTAAGGTGTAAAGGGAGATTAGACAAATCAAAACTGTCATACAAAAGCAAACATCCAATCCTTTTACCTAGATTTAGCTATTTGACAACATTAATCATCAGAAAAACACACAATGATGTATATCATATGGGGGTACCACAGACACTAACTACATTAAGAAAAACTTATTGGATACCCAAGGGAAGGATCACTGTTAAAACAGTCCTGAGTGAGTGTGTCACATGTAGGCGTATTCATGCTAGGCCCTATAGGAAACCCAATCCTCCTGCTTTGCCAGAGGAGAGAGTTACTCTCAACAGACCCTTTGAGACTGTAGGCATTGACTATACAGGAGCATTGACTGTAGGGGTGGGTGACACTGAACAAAAAATGTACATTGTACTGTTTACATGTGCTGCCTCACGAGCTGTTTATTTGGATGTTGTGGAGGACCTTACAGCAGAATCTTTTGTTGCTGTCTTTAAGAGATTCTGTGCACGACATTCAGTACCCAAGACAGTTTGGACTGACAATGCTACATATTTCAAAGCTGGTGAACAAGTCATCCACGACTTGTTAAGCAATGAAATCACACAATTATATATACAAAATTCAAACATAAAGTGGAAGTATATTCCGGTTGCCTCTCCTTGGTATGGTTCTATCTGGGAGAGGAATATACAAACAGTAAAGAATTGCTTGAAGAAAGCAATTGGCAAAAAACAGATACACTTATTTGGGTTACTCACTCTCCTGGCTGAGATTGAGAACATCATTAACAATAGACCACTCACTTATGTGAGTGACAACATTAATGACCCGGAACCATTAACTCCAAATCATTTGATTCGGGGAGAACAAGTTAGTCTCCTGCCGGACTACAATATAGACTCTTCAGAAGACCCAAACTGGACTCAACGACATAATGAACTCCAGACTAAGTTACAACATTTAACTAGAGTTAAAGCTCATTTCATTAAACAGTGGAAAACTGAGTACTTGATGGGTCTAAGGGAGAGAGATAAACAAATGACTAAGAAGGATTGGTCTGACACAATTAAGGTAGGGGACCTTGTTCTCATACATGACAGTACTCCAAGACAATACTGGCCTCTGGCTAGAGTTTCAGAACTCAGACCAGGGGCAGACGGGGTAACAAGAGTGGTCAAATTAAGGACTTCAACGGGTGACACAACAAGAGATATTTCTCTTTTGTACCCTTTAGAGTCTGGACCCAAAACAATGGACTTTGGAGAACCTTCTCCACTGACAGTAACAACTGGAGACACTGAACTTCCAGTAACTATTCCTTTGACAGTAGGAGTGGTAACGCATCCTACTACAACATTGACAGACACAAGACCTCAGCGACAAACAGCATTAAAGGCGCGACTATTTTTACAACAAAAAATAGATGCTGGGGAATTGTAATTTTATCTTCTAACTTTCATTTTTTCTTTTCTTATGGTAAAGACCATAGACAGTTTCATCCTATGGATGTATATTTTCTCTTCTAATTAAATGCTACACCTTCTCCATGAGAAGGTGAGGATAGGCACTGTTAATCAGATTAACAGGCATTTACAGTTAAATAGTTAGCTAGTCTACACTCAGACATAAAAATTGGTGACAATGACACCAAAATTTTTATCTCCCGGGGCCCCCAGTATATGGAAAACTGATGAGTGGGTAGTTGGGAGGTAACGAAAATGGTTCACTGAGTAGGTAGGTAGTTAATCTAACAATTATTAAATTCCTTTTATGTCAATAACTGGGTGGATGAAACCAATTGGTTGCTCACCAGAGTTATTCTCCACACTAGTATTTATATACTGTGTGAGAAGAGCGTGCTCGGTAATGGAGATACATTACCGCTCAACCAACCGAGGAAAAAACCAAGACAACGCTGGTGGAAAAAGCCCCGCGAAGAGGAGAACAAAGGAGTACGAAAACGAACAACGGGGCGAGAGGACGCACCAGCAAGTGCGCTCTCGACAATTACACAACCGGAGAAGGGAGACACTCCAATAACTAACAGTAAGTGACTAATTGAGTTTTTAACCCAGTAATTTAATCACATTAAATTAAGCTGGGTCAGACAAGTTAGGCCTACATTGTGGCCTAAGACCCAGCATCAACTCATAGCTTAACAAAGGTGAAGGTAGATTGCCCTAACCTAAATTGGTGAGGAATCCTACTGTGGACCTCAATTTATCTGCCCGCTCTGGACCATTTCCGGAATCTCTAGGCTGATCCCTCTAGGCTAGACTTGATCTACTCTATAGTTAGACTGGAGATATAAGGGGTGGGTTAATTGTGGACTAATTCATACAGAGCATTTTTCGCAATACCATGCACCCCTTCTGAAATTGATTTCGGTTGTGAAGGGTACCAACCCTTCGAATGGTAATAATAATCAGCCAATTTCCTATTTTGTTGAATATATGTATAAAAAAATTCATCTTAAAAGCCAAGGATCCAAAGATTGTCAGCAATAGTTTATATCCCAACTGAATATAGTCAGCCATCAACAGTATAATCATATTTTATTTCCATAACTACTCATGACTACTCTGTCATAGTAAATAACCTTATTATGACTTAGGTAGTAGTGGTAATTCTGAGTGGCGGCCTCTAGCCACATACGTTAAACCTATCAGTGTGTCTAAGACCAGACTCTTCTGTTTCTGTCAATTCATTGTTAGTTTAAGGTATTTTGCTCTTTGTCTTTCTAGGTCTAGGGCAGGGGTCCCCAACCTTTTTGTGCCGAAGAGCACATTCAAGACTACCGGTAGTGCGGCGGGCACCATTTACTTTTTCAAGGCAAATTTATAGTTGGACTTAATAATGAACATAATACACAAAAAAAACCATTTAATTCCTATGTAAAATAATGAACATAATACGCAAAAAAAAACAAGGATGGGCTAACTAAGAATCTTAGAAAAATTATCAAAACGATAACTTAATTTGTTGATAAAGAAATAATTATTTTCAAATAAATGAGCATGTTTCTTTAATTAACTAATAAAATTTAATAAAATGTTAAGTATGTTACATATTTTAAATATTTTGTAACTAAATATTTAAAATATGTAACATAACATTTTATTAAAAATTTAAATAAAAACTTATCAATCGCAGTCGGTCAGTGGCGGGCACACGCAAAAGGGTCGGCGGGCACAGGGTTGGGGACCCCTGGTCTAGGGCATTAAAATAAATATTTGAGTTTGTGTTTAGCATTTCCTCCTCCCTTCGTAATTCCCCACCCAACCTCGTTTCCTTTGACATAGCAACGCTTACCTCCATCCTCATTCCACTTCCTTCATCAACCCTTTGAGGACCACGGGACATATGTGTCCCAGCGAAATAATACAGTAATATAAATTGTACATTGATGCAACGTTTCTACAAATACATCTAAATGTTTATATAGGTATCATTTAGTTGTTGGAAAATTAACCCCAAAATGGGTCATTTAAGTGACTATAGTTACTAACATATCTAATTGTGAATACCAATAACACCTAAACGTTTAAGTTCAAAGAAATGTATACCGGTCGTCAAAGGGTTAAACCTATTATCACTTTTACTGTCCCTTCCTTCCATCCTTCAATGCCAGCGTTCTTAAACCTAGCACATAAATTATATAATATCGAATCTAACACCTTAGATCTCTACCCATTCATGTTACTTGAAGACGTCTGTGTCTTAGGGGAATCTAAGTGTTGAGAGTGGGCTTGAGGGGTAGTCTATAGATTATTACAGATGACCTTGAACGCTCCAACTATTTAAAAATGATTATTTATTACGCACATCATATGGCTTAATACAAACATGAATTTAAGTATTTCTTACACCGTTAGAGCAATTATGTGCACCAATCCGAACACACCTCCGCTGCCATAAGGACCGCCCATTTTATACCTAACAGACTAGCTTGGGACGAGACAGAGTCGTGAGACTTCTTATAAGCACTGTACATAAACTGATAACAAAATATGTTCGTGAAATATAAAACAAATGAACTGCACTTTGATCATACTTTGATATTGAAAATGATATGTAACAAAACTGTTTATTTAACATATTTCCATTTCATGTACTTAATGACCAAGAACACACAAATGCTACATGCAATTATTAAAATGCAAATTGACTGCTAAATTCCATGATAAATGTACTCTGGTGTTCATGACAATAATTTGTAATATTACTATTACATTTGCATATACATATACAGTAATATGTTATTAAGTGGCATTAATAGTTAGCATTTATAGCAATTCATCCATGAAAGGGGGGTACAATTGGTAGGTTGCCCCCCTTTGTAAAAGTGGGGGGGGGGACTTGTCCCCTGCATCCCCCCTGCAATTGATGCCCATGGTGGAGAGTATGTACAAAGACTAAAAAAGATCTGCAAGACCCAACTTACATCAAAGAACAAAATAATAGCTGTAAATCAACTCACCATCCCTGTTATTAATTATAGTTTTGGGTTCATAGACTGCCCACAATCAGAAGTAAACAAACTAGATGTTAAGACCAGAAAAATCCTCACACTAAATAGAACAACATACTGGAACCAGTGTCTTCCCAGATTGTACATACCAAGGAAACTGGAAGGAATGGGATTGACTGAGGTTAACCTGCTGCACCAATCATTGACCAGCAGCATTGGGCAGTATCTGAGGAGTTCGAGTAGCCCTACAATAGCTCTGGTCCGTGAACACCACAACACAAGGGAAACACAGAATACTAACATAACCAAACTGGCCCAGCACTTTGGAGGAAATAATATGACAGAAGAAATAGAAACTGAAAGAGTACCAGCCACCTTAATAGCTAGGAAAAATTGTAAAAGATTTGTGTTGGAACAACAGACCAAACATGCAGAAGAATAGGAACAACATCAAAGAGCTGGAAAATACTGTCAGGAACTACTGGAAGGACTACATCAATAAATAAGGATCATTGGAATGGTTAAGGAGAGGAGTTCTGCAATATGATGGAGAGTGACTAATAATGTGTGCCCAAGATCTTGCATTCCTAACAAATGCATTTAAAAAGTGGCTAGACTGAGTAATAACGGCAGGTGTAGATTCTGTCATGCTGAGGTGGAAAGTGTTGGCCATCTAATATCAAGCTGCAGGGTGCTCATGGCAGATGGGTACTATACAGCCAGACAATAAAATTTGCAAATATATCCACTGGAAGATCATGACAGCATTAGAATTATAATGCAGTAAGAATGTATGGGATCATACACCTGCACCAGTCACTGGAAATAACCATTATACTATATACTATGACACAGTAATTCAAACTGCCACTTTTATCGACAACTTGGCAGTAAAACTGGACATAGTAGTGTGGGACAAGAGGGAAACGGGTGCCTTCCTTAATAGGTCAGTGTCCCAAATTACTACGGCCTTAATAGAGTGGAAAGAGAGAAACTCACCAAATACCAGGTGCTTATCTACGACATAAAGAGAAACTGGAGATTGAAAGAAGCTGGCATTCGCCCCATCATAGTTGGGGCAACAGGTATGATGAAGAACAACCTAACAACTTGCCTGAATTCAATCCCAGGATAGACCCAGGCATGGGCGCCCGCAGGTAGGGGCAAGGGGGGCGCTTGCCCCCCCCCTGGAAATGCCAAGAAAATATATTAAATATTTTCTAAGAAAATATTTATATCCTAAACTTGCTGAAAAGTATCCAACTGCCTCCTAAAGGGTGAAAATTTTTATTTGTGTGCATGATAAAAGGTTGCTACCTTTTTATTTGTTCACCGGGAGAAAATCAACTCCAACAAAACTGATTTTATGGAAAAGGTTGTTCATAATTTTGGTAGTGACCGCAGACGACTACAATTCCTATTCAAATGAGCAGTGTAGGTGATGCTCGAAACACCGTTTTCAAATTAGGTACAACATTTACTTCAGTGTGCTTTTTTCTTCATTCTATCATGTTTCTGTTATAAATAAAATAAATGATTGTTATCATGTGCATTGTATGTATATACAATATATATTTGCATTTTCCATTACAGAAAATGCAACACTAAACTTGCTTAGAATTAACCTGCTGGTTCCTAAGGAGTCAAAAGTTTTTTGCTTGCTCCGGTCCCTACCTATTAATACATTAAATTTTGCCCCCCCTTGGAAAAAATCCTGCGGGCGCCCATGGACCCAGGCCATAGAAATCCAAATAGGGGCATTAAAAGGAATGGTCACCCTCCTTAAACGAACACTAGGCCAAGTTCAGACATAGTTGAAGTGTTTGGCTTCGGGTGGAAGCCCCACTTCCAGCTATAAAAAGTACCATAAAAAGTACCATAAAGAGTATAAACCAAAGAGAAAATCCAGTAAATCCCTGGGGATAGGGGATTTAAAGAATACTTCCCAAGTGGTCCTAGCATGTTGTAAAAGGTGACTAAAAATAAGGGATAGGTGCAGGGGAAACCCCTCTCACCTGTATGTAGCTTTCCACAAACAAGAATGGGACATAATGTCTACTAAGTGAAGCTCACACTCTGGCAGGATGTTGCCCAGGATAAAAAGGTCCCCTCAACCTGCTTACACACCATGGTGAGTGAGGAGAGCAATGGAGTAACTTTTCTCAGTCCCAGAGGAGAAGAAACTTCACTAAAGGTATCAATGCAGGGAATCCCACCAGGTCAAGGTATTGACCCTGGACCCCAGCAGTTACATCAGACAATGAGCCCAACAACAAACATATGTCAGTATGACACAATAAACTGGACCATTGGAGAAAAGTAAAGAACATAAACCTAGCAGCAAATCAACGGTAGGCCAAGTTCAGATATAGTTGAAGTGTTTGGCTTTGGGTGGAAGCCCCACTTACAACTATTAAAAATAATAGAAAGAGTATAAACCAAAAAAGAGAGAAACCTTTTAAATGTGATATTTGTTTTTAAACTACAGCATGCAGTAGTAGTCTCAAAAGCATTTAAGAGTACATACTGGAGAAAAAAGGTGGGTATGAAGAGCTTTTGAGCTGTGCTCCTCGCACAGTCAGGTCCTGCTAACACAGGCTTTGGCTGTTCACAGCCATGAGGAAGTGACCTCCCTCAGAGGCACCAATCCTAGCTAAAAGCTTCAACTAATATGTGATGTTTACTAAGGAAAACTGGCAGGACGTTGCCCAGGATAAAAAGGTCCCCTCAACCTGCTTATGCACCAGGGTGGGTGAGGAGAGCAATGGTGCAACTTTTCTCAATCCCAGAGAAGAAACTTCACCAATGGAATCAATGCGGGGGACCCCCAGCAGTTACAATGGAAAATGGGCCCAACAAGTAGCCTATGTCAGTATGGCACAATAAACTGGACCATTGGAGAAAAGAAAAGAATGTAATCTTAGTGGCAAGTCAACGCAAGGCCAAGTTCAGACATAATTGATGTGTTTGGCTTCGGGTGGAAGCCCCACTTTCAACTATTAAAAATACTAAAAAGAGTTTAAGCCAAGAAAGAGAGAACCTTTTAAGTGTGTGTATTGTTCTTTTAGTGCAGCAAGAAAGCCTGTTCTGAATAGGCATTTAAAAATTCACACTGGACCAGCTGCTCATAAGCAAAACTGTAGTGGAGGACAACAGAATGAGAAACTTGAGTATGACATGGATTGACTACCAAAAAGCTTTTGACAGTGTTCCTCTCATGAGTCATCAAGTGTAGGAAGATATATAACCTAGACCATAGACTAATAATTCTGCAAGACCAGATGGAAAACTGGAGAAGTGAAATCATATTCTAACATGAAAGCCATTTGGGAATGAAAACTGTAATAATTAAGAGAGTTATTTACCAAGGAGACAGCCTATCACCATTCTTATTCTGCTTTGCACTGGATCCACTCACTTTATCACAGTCTAGACAAAAAATCTTTCAAACCAATAAACCATCTTAAGTTCATGGATTACCTTAAATTATTTGCTGAGAATGAAAAAGACCTACAACACCTAACAGTGGTTCACAACTACTCAAATGATATAAAAAGGAAGTTTGGACTTGAGAAATGCACAAGATGTATCCTCCACAATGGGAGAGTGACAAGGTTGACAAAACAAAACTTGCAGAGGGGATTGAAGTAAATGATCTAGAAATGGATACCACCTACAAATATCTAGGAGTGGAAGAAATGTAACATCAAGCACTTAAAGATGAGAGAAGGTTGGCAAAGAATGTATCAGTTAACTAAAGGTCTATAAATCTGAACTCTCAATTAAAAACAAAATAACAGCAATAAACCAATTCACAGTACCAGTCCTACAGTGCAGCTTTGGCATTATCAACTGGCCTGAAGGGAAAGTTAAGAAACTGGACACCAAAATGAGAAAAGCCCTTGATATGAACAAAATGATGTATAAAAATAAATGCCTGAGCAGAATATATCATATTGTCAAGAGGTCCATGGAGGCAGGGCCTAACTGAAACAAACACCTCACACAGATCAACCATTATATGCATTGGGCACTACCTTAAGAGTTCCAGGAACAACAAAATTTGGATGGTCTATAAACATCATGGAAATGATCTTTCACAGTAGACCTCTGTAACAAAACTGGCGAAGAACTTTATAAATAGCAGCCTTATCCATAATCATGAAAATGAGCCAACACTAGCATCAATTATTGCAAGAAAAAGTGAGTAAATACATGATTATGTCTGAAGAGCAAACAGCAGGAGTGAACACAATGCCAGAGCAGGGAATTACATGGTGGAAAGAAATAAACCATGTGCAGATGAAGATAAGTTATTTGAATGGCTAAAAAAGAGGAATACTGAAATTTGGTGGCGAGACGAGGAGGATAATAGAAGCACAAGACCAACCTCTCTTCACAAAATGGATCTAAGAAAAGTGTAGGAATCTCCAACAATGACAAGTGTTGGTTTTGCCACAAGCAAACAAAGTTCGAGCCACTTAATATCAGGATGCTATACTCTTCTGGCAGTTGGCTTTTACGTGAAGAGGCACAACAGAATATGCACGCTGCTGCACTGGAAGATCCGCAAAGAAAGTGGCATAGAAATAAATGAACAGTCTTGGAAGAATAAGCACCAATCAACTATGAAAATGATAGAGTAACCATATTCTTTGATCTAATGATTTCAGCAGGACGGTTTGTCGAAAATGGGGCAGTCAAACCTGATATTGTAATATGGAATAAATGTGAAAGAAATGTGAGCATTATCATCAATGTAAGTGTGCCTAGTGACTATAGCATAAACAGAGCAGAGAAAGAAAAATGTGGCTAAATACCAAGACCTTAAAAATACTCTAAAAAGAATATGGTCATATCAAGAAATAGATATAGCATCAGTAACTGTGGGAACAACAACTGCAGTGAAAGAACAGCTGCTGCAGTGAAAGAGCAACTTGGCTTAATATCTGGAGCAGATACCAGGGAGAACATCCCCACTGGCAGTATGTACAGACTAGTGATGTAGCGGATGTCATTTTTTTCACATCCGCGGATGCGGATGAGGATGTTTGATTTCAACATCCGCGGATGCGGATGTCTACATTTTCGTTATTTTTTAGGATATATTCGAGATTTGTTGTGTTTAACGTATATAATAAGTTATTATATAGAGAGAGCTGTAGCTATAATGTAGTATAATTGATTAATTGTACAATAATTGCTGTACTTTTCTCTGAACATATAAAATAATATCAAGCATCTAACTAATATAGAAATCAATTAGTGAATTCGTCTGCAAATAAATTCGTTATATTTTGTTGAGTTTCAGCCACAATTAGAAACCATAATTGTGTTACCAGGATGCGGGACGTGAACCCAACTCAAATGCACCCCACCGACCTCTTTCCCCAACCTCCACCCTTATAGAAAGAGATCTTTAATTAGCTTGATAACTATTTATATTAAGTTTAAAGTTTTATTAGGCATATTTATAAATGAGTAATTAAAATAAAGTAAACTAAGATGTTCATCGTTTAATGTTCAAACTTAATTATAGGAAGGTTATGCTTAAGGAACATTAATTTTTATGCCTTTTCTGCTGCCAGTCTGTTTCTCTTTTCATCATATATTAATCCAGCACTGCTAAATAATCTCTCGCTTGGTACGTTTGTTGGAGGACAGGCTAAATGTTTCCTCGCAAGTTTACTCAAGTATGGATAGATATTCTGCGTATTTTTCCACCAACTAATAGGATTGTCACATGCAGCCAGGCGTTTTTCTTGGTGATAGCTCTCGATCATTTTTACATCTTTTGACATCGCGTAGGTCTCGTCATTGCTGCTTGACTCAAGAAACTGAGAGACAGATTCTGTGATAGATTTGCTTGTTGAAGGTGTTGGTTCTGTCACTGAAACTTTTATTCTTTTGGTGGGTGGCGAAGCGACAGATTCAAGAGATTGAAGCTCTTCAACTGCTTTGCCAAGTGATGATTTAACTCGTTCTAATGTACTAGGTGAAAATAACTTAGCTTTGTAACGTGGATCTAAGTAGGTTGCAAGAGAGTAACTTCATACAAGAACAGCCTCTCGTCTTGTCGCTTGCATCACTTTTGCGCACAATGAACTAGTTCTATTAATATAGTAGAATTTGATAATTTCCGCTTATTAATGACATTTTATCTCAACGGTCCACATCCGCAGTCCAAAGTGCGGATGCGGGTGCAGATGCGGATGCGAGAAAATGTGCGGATGTTATGCGGATGCGGATGTGACCTACATCACTAGTACAGACACACTCTGAGAAACTGTAATCATCTCAAAATGTTACCTCGGGAATAAATTGGAGACTAACAGCACTTGTTGAGCTGTGAGTGGGCGTTTGTCATTGAACTTGACCAAAAAAACATTAAAGTATGAAATCAGGAGGATATGGAATGTAGACCCAGAGATCATGCCAATAAATGGAAGGGGTTACAGATGTTATAAAGAAGAAAGTCCATTGAAGTGACTCCTAGTGGAAGTAACAACTTGATAGATAGAAAGATACTACAATTAATAATAGGATTCACCTGAGAGAATGCCTGGAACCTTCCCTGAGTTAAGGTTCAACTCTGGAGGTTGAAGGCTCTGCAAACCTTCTTAGAGATGTAAACACACACACACACACACACACACACACACACACACACACACACACACACACATTCTTTTATATCATCTGGATACGTTATTTTTGTATTCTTTTGTATTACACGTTGGGACATGAAGTACCTTCATTATATTATCAAGACAAATGTAAAAAGATTCGTCTTTAGTACCAGGATAGAACATTGTGTATTACAAGTTATGTTTTCCATGCTTATTTTGTTTTCAGTATTTGACAACAATATGTAATGGTTATTCTGTTTTCAATAATAAAGAAACTGAAAGATCTATGACTAAAATTGTTATATTCAAATTTTGTTTCGAAACCTTTAGGGCAATATATTGTGGCACTATTGATGAGCAAGAGATTTTCAATATGAATATTACTAATGAAGAAATTTGTAATGTTTTTATAGAATTTTCAGGTTTTTGTTATTGTTTGGCATTTAATTTTGAAAGCAAATTATGAATAAGCCACATATACAGTATATCTTCTTTTATTATGCATCAAAAGTTCTGTGAAAAAAATTGCGGCCAGAGACTCATGCACGTTACTACGCCCTTTACTTCGACATCGAGCTCTTAATCTCTCTTCATCTACGACTTTAAAATAATTCAAAGCCATGTTGATTAAATTTTCTAATGATAACATATACATATATACTGTATGTATAATGTCGGAACCATACGATCCACGATTTCCATGTTCGGACGGTATCCATGTTTGTGCCATTAGAAGTTCGCTCAAAGAAACGAATGACCCTTAATTTCATTCCCTCACAGTTCAAATAAGACAATCAGTGGTTTAGATTGTTTTAGATATTCATCAAAATTCTCCCATAGCTCCATTTTTCAATTGTTAGGGAACGAATTGTAATTAATTGTTATCTTACATGCAACCCTCCACACTAAACTTCATCAAATTATGCATACACATTGAATGTGGCATCGTTAAAATACTCGTTTGTATTTCTTTACTCATTTATCCTATTTCATCCCCCAATGTGCGTTATTTAATAGGTATTATTGTATATAATTGAATATATTTATTTACTAGTCACTCATTCTTATACACGAACAGTAAACCTTTCACTACCGTGTCTCTTTAATTAATTTTCCCCTATTTCTCATAATGACTTGTACAGCTGAATTGAGCAATTGTAACATACTAATTATGAATTATGTTATAAAATTTTCATACTGATATACAGGGGTGCAGTGCCAATTTTATAGGTGCCGGAGCTCTGGTGGGCCTGACAAAAGCCTGCCATTTCCTATCCTGTTTCTATATATGCCACACGATGACTAAGTATTTCGTGTTTGTACTCACTAATTATCATAAAATAAATATAATTATCAAGCAAATAAAGAAAAAAGAGCAATCATGTATTTTATCAATTTAAGAAGTTAAAACTACTTAGTGCTTACCAAATACCACCAGTGGGAAGTTTCACAATAATTTCCACAAAGGGTCAGGCGTGATATGTTTTCGGGGGTCTGAACAGTGGCGGTCCTAGCTTACATGACGCCCTGGGCGAACCTCACCTTCAGCGCCCCCCCCCCCTGTTCGCCAACACACACACATTCGAATCCCCTCAAAATAAAGGACAGACATAACTCTTTCACAAAATAACTTTTTATTGGACTAATTGTTGGAACTTCAGAACCAAAACAAAGACTCAAATTTCTGAATTTTACAAATCCTTCATCACGTAAATAGAATAACTCACTTAAGAGAATGTAATTATGATACTATGAACAGGAAAAATACAAATTAAATTGCACAACTGCCATAAATAAACTAGAGAATCAAATTTCTAAATTGTACAAATGCTCTATCACATAAATAGAATAAGACACTTTATTTATTTATTCTTATTTTTATTTTTATTTTTTTTGCAGGCGCTCATGCCGCCCCTCCACAAATGCCGCCCTGTGCGGCTGCCCATATTGCCCATATGAGGAACCGCCACTGGGTCTGAAGCAACTCTTGTCCTGGTGTCATCTGCCGATCTGTGGTACCGCAGCCATGATATGGCATATGGCTCAGGATTCCACTGAACTAGAGGAGGTCCATGTAGTTTAACAAACATAAGCGCTGATACATGATTTATGAGAATTCTTGAGCGTGTTGTTGTTATTATCAAGTTCATGTGACTGAATCCCCTCTCACACTCAGCAGTACTAATAGGAATAACTTGTGAACAGCTCAGTAATGGGTGTAAATCTTGGGGGATGCGGCGCCCATGATCTTCCACATAGTCTCTAAAGGCATTTAGTACAGAGTAAGAAGAAAGCTTAAACCTCTTACAGAGAGATGAGATTTCAGCTTCTCCATAATTAGGTGGTATTTCATCAGGCCAGTAGTCTTTTTCAAGGACATACATTTCATTTAGCAGTGATTTATACATACTTTGAGGTTCAGAAGTTTGAGAACCTTTCATGGATGTTGTCGTGAACATACGGTGCTGCAAATTGTTCACAAGACTAGTAAGAAACTGTTGATAATTAATGGAGACAATTTTTTTGTTGCTTGTTATGGTAATTCCTCCAAACTTCCTCTTGCAGAGGTGCCGGAGCGGCGCTCCGGCACGCTCCGGCAGCACTGCACCCCTGCTGATATATTAGTTTTCAAGGTATGGTAACTTCCTCGCAGTTTATTACATAAATCAATATTTATGTGTGTGTCTGTTCATGACTGTACATAATGTCCTTGCATGTAATTGCATTCATGCATTGTTCGACCTGTTCTTCTCAGTGTGTTGACCCCCTGCTCTCTCGCAAAATTCTCGTTGCTGCTGACGCAAATATCCAAATTCTGCTGGTGTCGTCAAAAGCGAGCCTCTGCGTTCTAAAAACCATCTGCTTACTCTTTCACTTATTACTCCTTATAGTCAATGTTATACGTTACATTTATGTGATTTATGTGTTCTACGTTATTTCCATGTTTATTTCTACTTCCCCACCCTTCACTGAGGATGGGCAGTTGTTTGATGTTAAGGTGCGACCACGTAAATCTTAGAATGGTTGTTACTGTGGTTAACTATGAATATATCACACTGTTAATTCCCTTTAAATTATAGAATCGAGTAACGGGTAACTCCCCTACATTATGTTTGGATGTGATAGAAGATTGAGGGAAATCTTTGTTTACTGTGAAACACAAGTTATTTATGCAGAAACTTTAAATATATTTACAGTATTACGTCGATACAATATATGAGAAAGAGAAAACTTCATCAACTTGAGTAGTCTAAGCATCATCATCCTGTTTGCATATACGTTTTGTGTTTCGTATTTATCAATTATTACGAAAGAATTCATTTATAACTTGAAGAGCCTAATCATTTTCATTAATCAGTAAAGTAACATAAATATCATCAACTGTTGCTGCAAAATAGAAGTCAACATCTTCCTTCCTTGACTAATCAATTTTAAAATTAGAAAGAGCCGTGTTGAGCAGAAAACTGAGATTTGTTTATAAAAAACGTCTGAACAGGTAGCGAGAACAACGTGAAAAAAGTGTTAGCAGCTGACGAGGAAGCTTCTAAACAGTGGCTGCATCCTCCAGCGCAGGACACGTCAACGCGAAGAGGCGACGTCAAACCAAAACATCAACGCGCTGGTGGCCAAACTTCCTCAAATCTCCGTGCAGCGGGCTGTCTACGGTTGGCCAGACTGGCAGTCGACGGCCTGTTGCGTGGCACGGTCAGAGTGCCGATCGGCTCCCGGGGCCGGACCTATTCTCAGCGTGCTATTTTTTCAATTACAGGGAACAATTGCGTGCTCCCCGAACTACTCTTACTCTCTGGCGACATTAAGACTAATCCAGGCCCCACTACAACTTACACATGTCACCATACACAAAGACATAGACACAATAGCACCATGAGACACATACAGAAGTATAATATTAACATATTACAGTACAACGTAGATGGCCTCACAAACAAAATCATGCAGCTTAGGGAATTCGTACACAAACAAAACATTCACATAGCACTTATACAAGAAAAAAACTAAAACGCACACACAAAACACCCACCATCCCTGACTTCACGGCGATCCGTCAAGATCGTACTGGGGGTAACGGGGGTGGACTCATCACTTACATACGTAAAAGCATTAGCTACACTGATGCTACCCAAAACATTACAAACACAATCCAAGCAGATAACACGATAGAAATACAGGCAGTTAACATTAAAACACGCGCAAAACACAACACCACACTAATCAACATTTACATCCCACCAGATAGTTCACCTCAGGTGCCAGCCAATTACAATCCACAGTTACACAATCTTGCCTCTCTCACTAATGTCATCTTAGGAGGAGACTTCAACGCCAAAGACACTAGTTGGTACCTGCACAACCAAAACAACACCAGAGGCGCCAACATAGCCACACAACTAAACAGCCTCTTCATTCTTAACAATACAGAAGAACATACACACATACCACATCAAGCAGGATACTCAAACTCCTCCCCAGACATAACGTTCTGTTCCCCCTCACTAGCAACACATACACAATGGAGAACAGAAAAACAACTGTCATCAGACCACCTGCCCATCATCATTACAACACATTCTACACTCTGCCCCAACAGCCTTAGGCACACTTACAGAAATTACAAGAAAGCTGATTGGGAACAGTTCAAAATACAGACTGAGGAACAATTCACCACATTAAACAGCACACCCATCATAAACATCGATACAACACTCAAGACATTTAATCAGATTATCAATAATGCAAACAAATACATACCCAAGGGCAACATTAGGAAATACAACCCAAATTACACTAGAGAAATAGCCCACCTCATAAGGCAACGTAACAACCTCAAACATAACACACAAACACCACACACAGAAGCCATAAAGCAGCAGATACAACAGCTCAACACAGAAATAAACAACAAACTCAAAGAAAAACAAACAGAAACATTCAGGGAATTCATAACAACACTAAACCACTCCACAGATACATACAGGCTATACAAGACTATAAACAGCATTACCCACTCTAACAGCGGCATTCACACCTCACACGCGGCTATCTGTCGCAGCCAAAATAATATCCTAACATACACACAACAAGCTAACATTCTAGTTAATCACTACGCAAAGATAAGTCACTTAAACAGAGACAACAACCAGAAACACGCAGACAAACAAACAGCCAGACACAAGAAAACCTACAGACTCGACACGACCATTACACCCTTCAATACAGACCAGACCACCAAGATCATCAAAAACATTAAAAATTCGAAGGCTACTGGACCAGACAACATATCTAACATACACCTTAAACACTTGGGCCCACAAGGAATACTAGCTCTCACAAATATCAGCACATATTCATACCAACACTGTATTATTCCTGACATATGGAAACAAGGTAAAATTATTACACTACTCAAACCAAACAAAAATCCAACAGAACCAGCTTCCTATAGACCCATTACTTTACTATGCACACCTTCCAAAGTAACAGAAAGACTAATCTTACAAATCACCAACCCACACATACCACTATCGCCTACTCAACATGGATTCAGACCTCACCACTCAACCACGACATTACTCACTAACCTGACGCAGCACATCATGGATGGCATCAACTCTAGAAGACCAGCTCAACGTACACTATTAGCAACAATAGACATTAGTAAAGCATTTGATGCTATCCCACGCTTCCCTCTCATAAACAAAATACTCAACACAAACATGCACAATAACACCAAAAGGTGGCTGAGCAACTATCTCTCAGGAAGATACTCACATGTCACATTTAATGGCAAGTCATCCAAAAACAAGCTTTTTCCGAACGGGGTCCCTCAAGGCTCTGTTCTCTCACCAACACTCTTCAACTTATACATGCATGACATTCCAACACCCATAGATAACAAGCTTACCTTATCATCATATGCAGATGATATCACTCTAACATCCACCCACAACAACATCGACACCGCTACAAATAACCTACAAACATACATAAACAGTATACAAGACTGGCTCACACACAATAGACTCAAAGTAGCGCCCACAAAATCAACCATCACCTTGCTTACAAGCAACACAAAAGAACACCAGGTAATTCCACAACTTACACTAAACAACATCAACATTCCACACACTCACAGAACCAAAATACTAGGTGTCACATACAACACATCATTATCTTTTGCAAACCACATTCAGGACATTAAAAACAAATGTACGTCAAGACTTAACACGCTTAGGGTACTAACAGGCACAAACTTTGGACACCAGCAGGAAACAACATCACTCATCTACAAACAATATATTCGCTCAGTTATGGACTATGCTAGCCCATGCTGGGCACCCATTATCTCAAACACACACATAAACACCTTACAAACAATACAAAACAACGCACTTCGTATCATTACAGGATGCACTCAAACAACACCAATAGAACACCTGCACACAGAAACAAAAATACTAAAAGTTAGGGAACATTTAGACATGAGGGGAACACAATTCATGGCAGCAGCGACAACTAACCCACAACACCCTTGCCACTACATGTACAATCATGCACCAACACCTCGCACCATTAAGGTAACACCAGAGAGACATTATAACCAAATACTCCATTCCATACCACGCCCCACAGACATCACACAGTACAGAAAACACATACACACACACCTAACCCACAAAGCACTGACACGACTCGGTCCGAATGCGGTCCTAGGTGCGAAGCCGCCGCCCATTAACAGGTCAGAGATCAGCCTGAGCAGATCGGATCGAGTTAACTTAGCACGATTCCGATGTGGACATCACCCCAACTTATGGACATATAAACACAGACTAGACAACTCCATAGACGACACCTGCCACCTGTGCCAAGACACACCACAAACAATTGAACACATTATGACGGACTGTACCGCTCTAGCACAACAACGAACACAACACAACATCACGAGTGCGCTGAACCTCTGGTCCACTCCGGAGAGGGCGATCGGTTACCTGCGTGCCGCCGGCTTGCTCGATCAGGGTGGGCTGATCGGCTAAACAACAACAACAACAACAACTGTAACAACTTAATTCAATGCAAAAAACTTTTTTTATACGTGAAGGTCAAAATATGAAAATAAAAACCCACTCTAATAGACTGAGTTTATTTCCACGACCGTTAAGAAATTCGGTCCCTGGACTGTTTTTCCCTCTTGTTTTGGTTCATTCGTGTTTCTGTATCCACCCGAGAAGGATGCCAATGGGCGTCGAAACTGTCGTGGAAATAAACTCTGTCTATTAGAGTGGGTTTTTATTTTCAACTTAATTCAAATTAATTGGTAGCTATAATAGTTATTACAGTGTTCCCAAATTACAATGTATTTAGTAATGGTACAGATTGTACTCAATTTATTGCTATGACATTGTCACCACTCGGCAATTTTTTTTTTATTTATTTTTAGTTTTATTTTGGAATCTTTCAAAATTCTTGGTTTCTAGTGCTTTGTTTTGTTTCATCTTCTCACACATATCATACATTGGATGACATACGATGTACTCCGGAGGTATTTGCCATTTGCGTAACTGCCGATGATGTGCTCTTACTTCATACTGTCCATTCTCTTGCTCCCTCTCGATCACATACGTTACCCCATTCTCCCATACCTTTTTCACCACAAATGGACCCTCAAACTTTTGCGCCAACTTATACTCATTCCTTCTCCCAGTCTCTTGCACCTCTTTCAAAACAAGCTCACCAACACCAAATGACTGAAAATGTACACCGGCCTCTCTCCATCTATCACATGCATTCTCATTTAATCGTATATCCTTTTGCACAGACCTTCCAAATGTAGACACATACTTTCTTGGGGAAGTTTGAATTGCCGAGTGGTATATCGAATTGTAGCACCAAGCAATTCTTGCCAATTCAACATCCCACTCAGCCCCTTCCTCAGTACATACACGTAGCATTTCACTTATTGTTTTCACCGTTCGCTCAGCCAAACCATTCGAAGCAGACATATACGGAGTTATTCTGACATGCCTTATCCCATTCTCACTAGCACCCCTAAACTCAGGCCCATTATCTGTTAAACACTTACGCAGCCTTCCAAGCATCATTCGCAACATGCTCACTTGTTTTATTCTCTAACGCAGCAACATACACAAACTTACTCTTGTGATCGACCCCTACTAATATTCCAACTTTCCCTCTACTCGTTCTCGGCATACTCACAATATCAAACACCACAAGCTCCCAGGGTTCTTTCACTTCAATCTTTCGCACTGGGGGGGCGGGGCAACTATACTGGGACTGGTATTTTCGCTTTTGGCAACTCTCACAGGTAGTTGCCACTTCCGCAACCACCAGTTCCAGCCTAGGGTGGAAAACCATTCCTTTCATCAACTCCCATAACTTGTTTTTTCCCACATGCCCATACATCCTATGTGTAATAATAACCAATCCTACCATACCCTCAAACGTCATCACTGGCACACACACTGTCTCACCCACCTTATTTACCCTCATATAATATAGCACTCCCATCCATACAGCCAACTCTTTCGCATACTTTTTATACTCTTCCACCTCTTTTGACCACTCTCTCTCACCTATACCATTACACACATATTCTCTCAACTTGCATATCACCTCATCTCCCTCTTGCATATCTAAAATATTTTCATCTCTCAACACTTCACACTGGTCTTCCACCTCTAACTCAATTGCTCCCACTAACACAGCATCTACACCTGTGCTTGGAAACATTCCCATACTGACCACATGCTCTCCTCTCATTACTGAGCCCTGACCAACATCCACACTCAAGTTCACATTCTCGAGGAAATCAATTCCCAATAAAAAATCCCAAGGCATTGATTCCCCTTTCAAGATTATGAACTTGTGCTCCCATACCTCTTTACATGCACCTAATCCCACCCCTCAACTGCACAGCTTCAGGTGACGTGACTGTCCCCCCTCCTATACCACGTTTTCTCACACCACTCTTTCTCGGGATACAGGCACATTCCCTTCATCTAAATCACACAACACTTGCTCATTCACCAGATTGATTTGGGCACCTGTATCCACAAGACCCCTGCAGAGCTCAATAGGATCTTCTGGAACCCTTACAGTACAGGTACAACCAGAGCTGGGCAGTATTTAAATACATTTGTATTTAAATACGTATTTAAATACATTTGTGTATTTAGAACTGTATTTATAAATACATTGTTTTTCATGTATTTAAATATAGTATTTAAATACTTTATTGAGTATTTAAATACAATGTATTTAAATACTCAAAATATAAAAATGTAAATACTTTTACTGGTTTAATACACGTTCTGTACTAGCACAGTACGACGCGTCGACAGTGTAGTACAGCATGGTTCATGTTTCAACGTGTCAGTTCAATCAGTTTTATGCCACTCTTAGTCGAAAGCGGTTGATTTCTTTATCGTGTGCGTGTCATGGCTTCAACAAGCAAATCCGGTGAATCAAACAGTGATATATCTGCAGATAACAATTTAAAATGTATTTACAAATGTATTTAAATACAATTGATGTATTTTGTATTTAGTATCTAAATACATTCGTAAAATGTATTTAGTATTTAAATACATTTCTCCCATGTATTTAGTATTTAAATACATTCAATGTATTTATTGCCCAGCTCTGGGTACAACAGAAGGGCTGAACTCTACCTCATCCACACAGTCACGTATCATCCATGGCCCCCAGGGCCGGATTAAGGCCAACTGATGCCCTAAGCACAACCCAACAATGGTTCCCCCTCGACCCTTCCATTGTCTGACTGACAAGACATTAAGACTCAGTAAGTGCTGAATGTGAAATAATAAATTAAAAATTCAGTTTTCTTCCAGGCCATCCCCCAGGCCAGACCCCACAACTATATTAAATATAACCTGTTCTTTAATTTTATTTATTTAACACTAAATAGCAGTAAGCAATATAAGCAAATTATTTACTTATAACTAGGGCAACAGGAAAAATGCAAATTTTCAACATTTTTATTCATTTTTTAAAAAACTGTTAAAAGGGAAAAATGCAAATACAAAAATTTATTGAAAACGATTCTTTCTACAGAAATCGATGTTGGTGGTCAATTTTTAAAAAAAGAAATTCTAATGAAGAAATATTATTTGTACGAAACAAAACACCTTTTATTCCATTGCTTTCTAACCTTGAAGATACATAGCATTTCAACATACATGGATCAAAAGATGCAAAATAATGCTTATTGTTGCCTACTTATAACTTTATTTATAGTTTAAAAAGTTTTCTCTGTGGTGCCCCCTTCCCTTGGTGCCCTAAGCACGTGCTTATTTTGCTTAATGGTTAATCCAGGCCTGATGGCCCCTCTAACATACCTACTTCCATACAACTCTCCCCCTCTGACTCTCTCTGTGCAGCTCTAACTTCATCCAAAACCCTTTCCAAATTTTCACCTGACACTATACTTTTATACCTCTTCCTTTCACTCACCCAATTGTAATGTACACCACTAATACACTGAAAATGCAAAATCAGAGCTCCTTTCTCCTCGATCCTTTCATCTTTATACACAACTGGACGATCACTACCATAATGCACATACTGTACACTTCAATACTAAACAATGAGCTGACCACCATGAGGACCTCTTGGAAAGGAAAAACACCCGGGCTCCGCATGGCTTTCAGCTCACGTACATAATTGCGGACCTTACAAACACCCATCCTTTCAGGTTTCTTAATCGCTTCATTCATAACCAAGGTCTGCAATTCATTCACACTTCCTGGTATTCTTATTTTTAATCCATCCAATTCCAAATCTTTCAACCTATACCATACACTTTCAAACAAACTGTCGCCACCCCCCTTACTTTCACGCAACTTTACTATTCCCACTGGCAAATATTCAGGGTCGACCACCTCTTTCTCATACCTTTCATTCACCCCAGGTATTCTTGACATAAGGTCAGCCATACAATTCCTTTCCCCTGGCACATACTCAATCTTATAATCAAACTCACTCAACTCAAGCAAAGTTCTAGCAATTCTTCCATCCACAACTTTCATTCTCTCCATATATACCAAGGGCTGATGATCAGTCTTTAAAATAAATTTCATTCCATACAAAAATGACTTGAAAGCTTTCAAACAAAACTTCATTGCCGCAAGTTCTCTCTCAATTGTACAATTGTACTGTACTTTCGCTCTGCCTTACTGAATGCTTTAGATACATACCCAATTACTCTCCTTTCTTCCTGTCCTTCCTCTCCCTGCAACTGGCACAAGTATCCGCCCATACAAAATCCACTCGCATCTGTATACAATTCTAGCAAACTCGCTCATTCACTCATGTCCGGATAAGCCAACTCCACATCTTTCGCTGCTTCCACTCTCAATTGCTCAAGGCCTTCATTCATCTTCTCAGTCCACACCAATTGAGTACTACCTTTCATTCCAGTCACTTCGGTCAGAGGTTTCGAAATCCCAGAGCAGCCCACTATAAATTTCCTCTGAAACTCTACAAGTGCCAGAAAAGATCTAAGTTCACGGACCGTCCGAGGTTTCGGGAACTTCCTGACTTTTTCCATATACTCCCTACTCTTCCGTATACCGCTTGAACTCACCTTGTGCCCCAGAAATGCCACACTTTCCCTGAACCACTCGCACTTACTTGGTTTCACTCATAGTCCAACTTCATCCAACACTTGCAGTGCCTCTCTCATTATTTTCAGGTGCTCCTAAAATGTCTCTGTCATAATCAAAATGTCATTTATGAAACAGATGACATTTTCCCTTGCAAACTTACCAAGAACACGATTCATTGCTCTCTGAAATGCAGCAAGTGCAGCCGTAAGTCCAAACGAGAGAACCCGGAACATATAATGGTTCCTGGCTGTGGAGAAAGCAGTTATAGGACGAGACTCTGGCTCAACCGGCATCTGGTAATAGCCCTTCAATAGGTCTAATTTACTAAACACCCTCTTTCCATGCAAAGAGTATACACTTTCGTTTATCAAGCACATCGGAAACCTGTCCTTCACTGTCCTTTCATTCACCATTCGATAGTCCACACACAAGCGAATCCTTCCATCAGGTTTCCACACAGGCACTATTCTACTATTCCACGGACTTGTGCTCTGTTCAGTCACTCCCATTCTTTCTAATTCCTCACACTGCTCTTCTATCTCATTCATTACTGGCGGGGAGAACCGTCTTGGCCTTTGGTAGATTGGAGTCTCATCCGTTAACTGGATCCTGAAGGGAGGGAGTTTTGTTAGACGGAGATCATCATCTCCTCGGACCAATACGCTCCTTTTCTCCCCTGCCCGCTGCCACACCTGCGTTCGTTCACTCTCACTTAACTGTTCACCAACAATCACCTCCTTTCTGATTTGTCCATTGCTCCCCACATTCTTGCCCTTGCTTATCCATTTGTATTCCATTTTCTCCCTCCTCACATACTTCCTCAATCACTGTATACTCTCTCCCTATCACATCCCCTCATTTATTCTCTTTCGCCATGCACCTCCATTTTCCCTAGCTTGCACACAAATCCATGGGTTATTCTCATCAATTATACCATCATACACATGCCCAACTCTTTTCACTCTATACGATGCATCCATACCATTCACAAAAATCATGCCTCCCTGCCTTTTTTTCCCTACCATTACTCACTGGCCACTCAACATGCACCAATGCTGGGGTTCCCTTTTCCAGATTTACACTCTCGGATGCTCTCACCTCATACCCCTTTTATTACCCTCATCCAATCCAATTCACTTTTCCCCACATAGAATTGACACTTACCCAACTCATTCTTCCACTCAATCATACGTCTAGCAGGATGGATCACCAGTCGATTCTTTTTCAAAAACTCATACCCCAGAATCATGTCATACTTTTCACTCTCCTTATCAACCATATAAAGCACACATTCTTTCATTTCACACCTCATCAATTTCACTTTAATCTGCACCTCTCCCAATATGTACTGGGATGTTCCCAACCCCAATGCGAGGCCCCTGCCCTATGCGTTTCCCGTACTGGGACCTGCTTCGCCATTTCCAGTGGCAGCACCCCTTGAGGGCCCTGCCTCTGAGGTTGAGGAGCTGGCGTGGCTGACACTGGCCGATTTCCTGCATGAGACACAGGACTCACTCCCGCTGGTGCCAGAGCACCTTGTTGTCAGGCTTGACAGAACCGGGCAATATGCCCAAAGTTCCCACATGCCCTACATTCATGTCCAGGCGTTCTGCATTCACACGCCAGGTGTCCCATCTGCCCACATGCAAAACACGCACCCATTCTTCTTCTACATGTCTCTATACCATGTCCCCCTGTACCACAATACAGACACCCTCTTACATTCCCCATATTCCCTCCATTCATTGGCCCTCTTTGTTCATTCATTCTTGACTGGCCTTGAGGCCCTTGCCTTCTATACATTTGCCCCAGCATTGGACCATTCATTCTGGGACCCGATGTGGGAGGAGGCGCTGGTTGTTGCATGGCCGACCCTCCATACATCCTTGTGAACTCATTCGCAAAGAGGTTGACCTGGCCTAGTATTTCTTAATGCTTCGCATAACTAGGAAACACAGGTACTTGTTCCTCCCTCATCGATGTCCCCATTCGCTCATCTGCTTCCCTATTACGCTCAATCCCACTCTCATATACTCGGTCCTCTAACAATTCCAAGATTTCATGCCACTTCAAACGTGTCCCTCTCGCTCTTACACACCCTTTCCTCTTAACATTAAAAAAACTCCCTCACACTCTCCCTCACACTCTCAGGCACTGTCTCAGTCAACTTTCTTACCAACCTTTTATTCTCATCTATCCCATCATCTCCAAATTTCTTTCTCGCCAAAGTTTCAAGTCTATATGAATATAAATCAATACTCTCTCCCTTCTGTATCCTTGCTCTCTCAAAATCATCCTCCTTTCGATATTTCACACCCCCTCTTATTCTCAACACTTGCTCCACCAATCTCTCCCTTAACACCTCATACTTCACAAGCACTCTAGCAACCTACCTTCCAAACAGTCACCCATCTCTTTCACCCAATACTCAGGCGCGTCTGGATACTTGCTCTTACAATAACGTTCATACTCTTTCAAAAACTCTTGTACATCTCTCCCACTATAAACATTAAATTTTGCAACCTTCGGAATCTCCCTAATTAGGATTCCCTTATGCACTCATACACCCTCGCTCGAATCACTCTGTTTCAGGCTCACTCTCACTCTTATACATGCTATCCTCAATACTGGAATAGAGGGAGTCATCTGCGCTAACGCAGCGTTGAACCCTCTGAGAAGCCCTCTTACCAGATGCCCTCTGAGCCCTCTTCGTTCCCGCCCTGCCCCTCTTAGCCTGCCCTTCCATTCTCCTACCTTTCTCCCTCTGATCCCCACCCTCAAGCTTCTTTTTACCCTCCTTAGGAGTGGAATGCACCATCACCTTGTAAGGTCTTTCTTCTTTCCCCTCACTCACACTTTCGCTCTCTTCTCCTTCCAGGCCCCCTACTGCTACATCTTTTGGACGTGCCCCTTTCTTATTACCAACACCCTTACTATTTTCCCCTTCGAAACCCCCCTTCCCTTCCTTTTTCCCAATATCACTCTTTCGCTTACCATCTTTCCCATCAAGCTTGCCCTCCAACTCGCTCATTTTCTTAACCATTGCCTTTAACCCATCATCCATCTCTTTCCTATTCTCAATCATCTTTTCTTCCATCTCTTGACGGCAAACTACCAATTCTTTACTCTGCTCATCTAATCTACTTTGCAATTTACCCTAGCAATTTACCCAAACATTCTCTAATTCCGCTTTCTCTAACTCTAATTGATTATTCCTAGCCCTTTCTATCTCCAACACCTCCTCCATCTCCCTCAACCTCTTCTCTAACTCCTCCTTGGTAGGCATCTCTAAAGATACTACCCTACTTTACTTCTACTCTATTAACTACTACTACTACTACTACACCTTCACCATACACTACTACACCCAACTTACTACTACCCTTTCACTCTCCTTCTATACAACCCAATCAGGAGAAACAACCTACTTTTCTGAGTGGAAGTCCCTGTTCGGGCGCCACTTATTTTATGTGGTGGGATCGGTTAACCTAACGGCCACACCAGACAAAATATAGAATTTTTTTATTTTTAAGGCCTTCACGCCTTCACACAGCCAGGCTACCTACCTTGAAGGGTTGTTGGATCCAGGCTCGCCGCCCAGACCTCCGATTCCACAACTGCTGGCTCGTACCGCCAACAGTTTCTCACTTGTTTTACAGGTCTTGCGAGAGTAGCTTCCTTCTGTGCCACGAGATAACTCACAGCATTAGCGTAAGATTGACAAAACTTATTCCAATATGAAGCAACGGACTTAACATTAATAGTTTCTTTTCTTAGTGCTTCAATATTTTTGGTATCCTTTTCTCGATAAAATTTATAGTTCTTTTGGTTTAATAGCGGTCTTCAGTTTCTCAGACGGATCTGGCTTGAATTTAGTTCCTTCCTTTAACAAACAAGTACTTTATTCCTTTTCTTAAAATATGTTTTAACAAGCAAGTACTCTATTCCTCAGAACTCCAAATCTGTATTCTGGATTTATGTCTGCGCTGCATCGTTTTAGTAGCTATATTGTATGCCTCTGTAGGACCTCCTGTAAAAATCTTCTAGAAGTAGACTGCAGTAATTTTATGAGTGCAAGAAGCGGGATATTGGTTTAATGCAAGTGCCATTTTGAGAGATCTTTCATAATAATAATAATAATAATAAATTGCTTTCCTATACAGTCATCAGATTTTTATCCTTCAGTTTTTCAGAAATTTAGTTTTAGATTTTCGTTACAATATTAACAAACAAATACTTAATTCTTTTCACTAACAGGTTTTAACAAACAATTACTTTATTCCTCTGGAAAGAAAGAGAGAACCATGAAAATCCTATATAACAAGTATTTCATTCACAAATTAAATAAATTTAGTACATAAATAGTAATAATCAAGGCCAGGGGGAAAGGACTGACAACTAAAAGGGGAAAAAGGGTTCATCCTCCACAGCACGAAGCCATTCCTCTAACCAGTTCGCAACCTGACCGCGTATGCCATGCGCTTTAACTTTCGCAATTAATCTTCTATGCGGAACTGTATCGAACGCTTTTTTAAATCTAAATAAATAACGTCAGCCGCTCTATGCCTATCGTATTCGCGCACTATTTCGTTATAAAATTCTAACAAATTAGTTAAACAAGATCTATGGCGTCGAAACCCATGCTGACTACTATTAATCAAATCTCTACTTTCTAAGTGATCGATGATACGATCCCTAACTACGGATTCCAAAAGTTTCCCGACAATTGACGTTAAGCTAATGGGCCTGTAATTGCTAGGTACTGTGCGGTCGCCTTTTTTAAAAATGGGCGTGACGTTAGCTAATTTGAAGTCTTCAGGAATAATCCCCGTTTCCAGTGACTGATTAAAAATCTTCGTTAAGGGGCCTACAATAACGTCTTTCAAATCTTTCAAATGTCTGGGATAAAAAGCATCAGGGCCTGGAGCCTTGCTAACTTTTAGCCTATCGATATAATGCGCAATCTCACCCTCGTAAACGGTTATTTCATCCAAAATAGTCTCGCTGCTAAATGGAACGATATCGTCCACATCGGGGACATTATTGACGTCTTCTACGGTAAAAACTATCGCAAAAAAGTTATTAAAAATACCCGCCATCGCCTGAGCGTCAGAAGCCAAAGCGCCATTAGTGTCCACGATAGGGCCTACATTATCTTTTATCGGCTTACGATTATTGACGTATTCAAAAAACTTTTTTGGATTATGTTTACTATCCGCAGCTCTAAGTATCTCTAAATTACGCTCAGCATTCCTAACTGATCTTTCAACCTGACGTCTAAGCTCGATATATCTATTAAAGTTAGCTGCCGTGCCATTGCGCTTAAGTCTATACGCTCTGTTATGACTGTTTATGAACTCGTCTATTTCCCTAGTCCACCACTTGGGCCTACGAGAAATAAACCCCCTTTCAATATTCATAAAACTTTCTTTAAACGCCTGCCAATGCAAATTTGTGCCATTACCCATAAATAAGTTATTCCAGTCAACTACTCTCATCCTATCCACAAAACTATCAAAATTGGCCGTACGAAAATGAGGGACTTCTATTACGTTACTATCCTTAGTGTTTTCTATCAATAACTTAAACCTAAAAATTTGATGATCACTACATCCTAAACTCTCGCCTACTTCTAAACCTTCGACTATACTGTATTTTCGCCGTTAGTCATCACCACGTCTAAAATAGTCACCGCGCGTTGGTTCGGTAACCATCTGTCGTAAAAAATTATCTTTCATGAACTCAATCAATCTCAAACCCTCCTCATTACCAGTAAAAGTCTCGTAATTAACGTTAGGTCAGTAAAATCTATCGGTATCGAGGGGTTGAACGGGAGGCCTATAAACAACAACAAAATTAAAACTAATACTACGCGCCCTAACTTCGACGCATATCGCATTAATTGCTGCCGGAAAATCTATCTTAACCTCGATAGCCCTAAGGGAATTACGAATGTACAGCAAAACGCCGCCACCAATCCTATGTAACCTATCATTAGTAAAGAGTTTAAAACCTGGTATATCAAATTCCCCCAACAAGTCCCGAGTCACGGTATTTAACCATGTTTCAGTGATAGCAACTATATCGTAGTTGCCGGAATAAATTATCGCCTTAAATTCGTTTAATTTATTTCTAATACTACGCGCGTTACAATAAAAGACGTTTAAGTTATTTTTTACCACGTGCCAGCGTTTTAAACTATTTTTCACGTCGGGCCCGCGTTCCCCGGACCCACAACGTTTAAAGAAGGCTTCGACCTATACAGCTTTCGTACGTTTTCGTCAATTAACCTACCTAGCCTAGCATTACCTATTTCATTAAAATGCACCCCCATCTTTTATAAAAAGGCTAGGATCACTGAATTCTGACCACAGCTTTACGAAGGGTACATTTTCCTCAGCACAAATCTCTTCTAATTTAGTATTCAAAAATATCGTTTTAGACGTAATCCTAAGACCCAAACCGTGCCTAGGGGTAATACCTAAAACTAAAGACCTATCTGACCTCGCCTTTAGGGACCTAATTAACCCCTTTTATCTCTCTAAAAGGTCAGGCACTCTTGTATCGGACCTATACGAGTCGTTGCCCCCTACCATCGTCACCAACATCGAGTAACGGGAGGCAACGTCAATCCTATCCACTTCGTCTCTAACTCTGTCAACCCTGGCCCCTGGGAGACAGACCCTCCTCCTCTTGGTTGGATGCCATTCAACGAACTCTGTGTTCATATGGCGTACTAAAGAGTCCCCAATTAAAATAGTTTCCCCCTCATTCACGTCCCTTTTCAAATGGGCGAGAGGGTTCGAAACCTCGACAGGGAGGTAATTCCTATCACCTAACGTACGTGGCCTAGCTCCACCCTTAACCTCTCTAAATCCCTCTCCATCTACTAATCTCGGACCAACCTTAACCCATTCCTCAACTCTATCCAACCTTCCCGATAAGCTACCTAAACTAGAAACTAGGTTACGCACCTCACGCTTCAAATTACTAACCTCTTCAATGTTAGTATTTGTTCGGCTTTCGTCAACCGTAGCCCTACCCCTGCCTTCATCAAGCGTTGCAAGTCTTTCTGTTACCTCACGTACACTGCGTTTTATGTCAACTATTTCCTCCCTTAACGCGCAAAAGAAACAAACTGATCTCTCGGTAATCGCCATAGGACCGCCGTTATAATCTTTAAAATCTGTATACCACTGGTTTACCCGACACCGAACACACGACGCTTTCTGCGACGGCATCGCGCAGTTAAAATTAGTTTATAACCGTCACAAGTTTAAGTTAAATTAAGCCGGCACGCTATAAAAACTTCTAAATTGCTAAAAACGACTAATATTCAATTACTTAACTATAACATTGTGAATATAAACGCAAGTATATAAAATTCAGAACTTACCGAAAGTAAAATTATTAGCAATATGCAAAAGTAGAAGCAATATCAGAGAGCTCAGGAAATGCGTCCGTTCAGTACAGAGTCTGGCTGACGAATGAAAGTACAGAGTCTGGCTGATGTAGATGATGATTATTTACAACAGTGATAATACTTTGGTGAGGTTCAAGGACACTAATTTTCTGCAACAAACAATCATCATCACCCGATTTATGGAAAGAGTATAAATGACAAAACTACTATCCAGAGAGTATTCAAAGACAAGACTTCATAAATCAGTTTTTTTTTTTTTTTTTTTTTGTTATCAACTTGCTGCATTAAAACTAGCAGCGAAGTCCTTCCAGTCACTTTCTGACTTTTGACAGACTCTCTCCATAAATTTATGGAAAGAGTCTGTCAAAATTCAGAAAATGACTGGAAGGACTTCGCTGCCATTTTTAATGCAGCAAGTTGATAACCAAAACAAAAAAATCACACTGAGTTTTCGGTGAACCTTTGTAGTTATAGGACGTACCTAGAATTGCTTGAAAACAAAGAGTTTAAATTAGATTACTGAAACCAGTTAGTTTAAGGCAAGGTTATACAATTTACACCCTGATTGTGTACCCACCAAACTTAATAGTCCACTTTTCTTACATTAAGTGCAGAGTCTAAGTGTTACATCAAAGGGCCAGGCTTTGCCTGGCTAAGGCTTGGCCAATTAGGCCTAGACCCATATACTGAGATTCATACCTAAAACTTCTATCGATTGTTAATTACGATTTAGACTTTATCACTTTCTAATTGTAACCTTCTAGTCTCTGAATAGGATAGGTCCATTGTGTTAGGGGTCCTCGGCTCGGGCTTTTGCCTAGGCTGAGTTCTGGGGATTCGCCTAGTTCCGATATGGCTACCAGTTCGGATCTCGAAAGGTTGCGAAGTAAAAGGTTGCATGAATCTGATTCAGAGGAGGATTCTCTTGCTCCATCGGTTATTCGGGCTCTTTCTCCTTTACGTTCGCCCCCACCAAAGGTTAGGAGTAGAGAGGTGGATGGGCCTTGTGATGCTGGTGTGGTTGGGGGAGATGTTTTTACCCAATCTGGTCTCCAGGGACTGGGCAATGTTGGGCCTAGCCAGGCTCCTCCTACTGGCCCTATGGCCCGAATAGATTCAGAGAGGGCATCTTTTTTATATAGAATTACGTCCAAGAAACAAGATATCTCTTTTGCATCAAGACCTTTGGCCTTTAGCATAGCACTAAGGGATTCGCCTTGGGTATGCAGGCACCAGTCTTCCAGAGACGCTCTGGCACGGTACAAATAAAAACTACCTCTGCCCTTCCCTCCCAGTTTTTGGGAGCTCCCTGGAAGTTGGGCCCATGGGAGGTGGATTGCTCTTTAGTTAACGACACTCATATTGTGCATGGTGTTATAGGACCTATAGATTTGGAGGAAGATCTACTAGTTATTAAGGATGAGTTAATTCATAATGATTATCCAGTAGCAAATGTCAGTAAACTTACAAAAAGAACAGGTTCAACATATGTTCCAATTCAACAGGTTAAAGTCTCTTTCAATGCACAAGTTCTTCCAGTAAAGATCCATATAGCTTATATACCATATAGAGTTCGTCAGTTTATTCCACATCCAATTCAATGTTTTAAGTGCCAGGTATTTGGTCATATGGCTAAGTCCTGTAGGTCAAAAACAGTGAGATATGTTTATTGCTCTGGAAGTCATGTTGTCTCCTCTTGTCCAAAGACTACTAAAATTTGTGCCAAGTGGCTGCTCCTACTTTAGAACAGCACAGGAAATAGAGAGGCTCAAACTTACATTTAATCTCTCTTATAGTGAAGCTAGATCTGTTCTTCGAAATCAGGACTCTACTGTAGCCTCGGAAAGAACATTTAAAAGTAATGACTTTTCTGTTCTACCAAAACGTATTGTGTCAAGAGAGGAGACTCAAGGCTTGGATGTGGTGGATCCCTCTCCCCCCCTTCAGAATTCTTGGAGTGGGGTTGTGAGGGGAAGACCTGGCTCGACTATGGCAATGTCCCAGGGGCCACCTGGGGTGGGGGTGGATGGTGGGGCTGCGGTCCCTGAACCTTCTACCCCTTTTGGACCTATGGCTCTGTCATCAGACATCATTAAAGTACTATGTTTAAGTTTATTCAGCTTCACCCTTCATAGTAGTAGTAGTCTCTCCAAGAAGACTTTGAGTACTTTATCCAATTTTGTTTCTTTATTTAATGACGCTTTTCACACTGACCTCAAAACTGACAAGCTGACAAAATTCCTTGATAAACTGAAACCTAAGCCTACACCCAAACAGAAACGTCATGTCCAAATTCGCAAACCCACTTAACATTTCATATCCAAAGGTTTCTAACCTCTTGTTTGCTCAGTGGAATGCCCGCAGTCTCCAATCTAACTTGTCAGAATTTAAACTTTTTATTCACACCAAAAAATCCCATTTAGTGGCAGTTTCTGAGACCTGGTTAACCTCTAGACTCCAGCCTACTTTTATTAATTATACTCAGATCAGAGCAGATAGGGTTGGCCGAGCGGGTGGGGGTTTGCTATTTCTGATTCGTTCAGATTTGTGCTTTCGACCATTACTTCTCCGTCCCTTTCCAGCAGGAGTTCTCAAGGTCCTTGCTTTATCTTTAAAAGTAAACAATGGTACTTTAGATATACTCACAGTTCGTTATATTTTTTTACCTCAGTCGAGCTTTTGATACCATCTCTCATACTGGCCTACTTTATAAGTTAGGCAATTTGGGGATTCATGGTAGATTACTAAGATGGTTGGACAACTTCTTGTCTAACCGCACATTTCAGGTGCTAATTAATGATATCTACTCAACACCTTTCCCCTTTAAAAAGGGTGTATTGTATACCGATTTTCATTCCCACAGGTTTATTAATCGGTTACCTCCTAGTTACTCCATCTAGCTGTTACAGTTGACTTAGTACTTGGTTCCATTTTTCAGTTCATGTTTCATAGAACTAACAGGCCTCATGTTCATCCCTTTCCGAGTGTTCTGGAATTGGCCTCAGAACTGAAGAGGGTAATGGTGTGCTTTCTCTGTTTCTGTCTCATCCCAATAATAATAGACCCAGCACTTGATGTAGGAACAGTGGAAGTTCTCCCGTGGAACAAGGTGTTTTGGTCTTGGAGGATGTAAATAGCCTTATTGGCTGAACTCCTCCATATAAAACTTCAATCAATCAAATCACACTGTGATTTATGAAGTCTTGTCTTTGAATACTATCTGCATAGTAGTTTTGTCATTTAAGCTTTTCAGAGTGGTAGATGATGGACATGATGTAAATGTTAGGTACTGTATTTATTTGGATTTTAGTAAGACAAGATTCCACAGGAGATTTCTGTATAAAATAAAAGCCTGTGGCCAGGTGTGGACTGGCTCAAAAATTTCCACCGGCCAGGTGTCACTGAGAGGGCCCCCAAAAAGTTTCAGTAAATTCTGCCCCCCAAAGTGTGTTTTATGGATGTTTTAAAAATCTAGTAATTTTGTCATGACCTGTAAATCCCCGCGAGTTTTGAATATAATTTTGAACTCAACCAAAATCAAATCTAATTAATACGCAGTCAGGGAATGACGAGATGTACTTCTGAATACACGAAAAGCCTTGGAATAATTTTTCTTTTTCCTTGTGGGTTTGCATTCATTATATATATATATATATATATATATATATATATATATATATATATATATATATATATATATATATACAGGGTGTCCCATAAGTCTGGCATCAAAGGAGAAATTCATATTTTTCTATTTCTAGAAACCGTAATTGGTTTTCCTCGTGGGTTTGCATTATATATATACAGTGGTGGGCACGCGCAACAATTTTTGTAGCGCCGCAACCGCAACCGCAACTCTGCTGAAATAGTTGCGCCGCATGCGCAAGCGCAACCCTTTTCAAAAAGTTGCGCCGCAAGCGCAAGCGCAACCAAAAATGTTGCGCCGCAAGCGCAAGCGCAACCAAAAATGTTGCGCCGCAAGTTGCGCCGCAACTTTTTGCGGCGCAACTGCCCACCTTTGCATTTAAGGTATATCTGCAGTGGTGGGCACGCGCAACAATTTTTGTAGCGCCGCAACCGCAACCGCAACTCTGCTGAAATAGTTGCGCCGCACGCGCAAGCGCAACCCTTTTCAAAAAGTTGCGCCGCAAGCGCAACCAAAAATGTTGCGCCGCAAGTTGCGCCGCAACTTTTTGCGGCGCAACTGCCCACCTTTGTATATATATATATATATATATATATATATAATATATATATATATATATATATATATACAGGGTGTCCCATAAGTCTGGCATCATAGGAGAAATTCATATTTTTCTATTTCTACAAACCATAATTCATATTTTTCTCTTTTTACTGGCCATAATGTCTGTGAGCAAGGAAGAAAGAATCCAAATAATTCTACTCATAGGAAATCGGAGTCAAAGAGAGGCTGCTGCTGAATTTAACAGACTGCATCCAGACCGCGAGCCAATAACACAGAGTTGTGTTAGCAGACTTGTTGCAAAGTTTAAGGAAACAGGATCCATAGAAGATAAACCACGCAGTGGACCTTCAAGGAGGTCCACTGACGATGATACAGCGACTGCTATCCTGGTTCATTTTAACAGAAGTCCCAATAAGTCTCTTTGGCGATTGTCCACCGAGACAGGATTGTTGAAAAGTAGCATCCATCGCATTCTTCAGGCTCACAAATGGCATCCATATAAACTTCAGATCCTACAGAAATTAAGCGATGATGATCCTGACCGGCAGATGGGATTTTGTGAATGGGCTACGGAACAATATGCTCAGGATGCCAATTTCCGGTCCACCATTCTGTTCAGTGATGAGGCTTTTTTTTATGGAAATGGTGAGGTGAATCGACAGAACACCCACTACTGGTCTCAAAACAACCCTCACTGGTATACCTTTTCAAAGGAACAAGGTGCATCTCGGGTGATGGTATGCATTTGGAAGGATCGCATCATAAGCCCCCTCTTTCTCGGTGAACATGTCACTGAAGGCACCTACCTACGTATGCTCAAGGAAGAAGCATTTCCCAGTGTCTTGAACGAAGAAGGAAATTTCCCAACATGGTTCCAGCAAGATGGCGCTCGTGCACATTACAGCACCCAAGTAAGGGAATACCTGTACCAACAATTCCCTGGTCATTAGATAGGACGTTGAGGGCCTGTGGAATGGCCAGCTAGAAGCCCGGATCTCACGCCACTAGATTTTTATCTCTGGGGCCACTTGAAAGCCCAGTTATACGCACAGAAAATTAGGAGTGTTGAACATTTGCGGCAGCGCATTATTGGGGCATGTGACACCATTACTCCTGACGTCATTCACCGTGTGCTTGCTGACTGGGTATCACGTCTGAATTTGTGTATTGAAAACAATGGTGGACATATTGAGCACGTTCTGTAAATAAAAGCTTTTGTTTTGCCTTTTTTTATTATTTTTCCTATGATGCCGAACTTATGGGACACCCTGTGTGTGTATATATATATATATATATATATATATATATATATTATATATATTGTGTTCATTACAATATGAAAGTTACCATACTCAGGAAAATCATAGAAAATGTTGAAGTAGAAAGTTTTTTTTTCAATCTCAAACTAAACTGTCACTTACCGTACTTAAACTGTTACAGAGGGGCCCATTATCAACAGTAGGCCACAGGCCTTTTTTCTTTTAGTTACGCCTCTGATAATAATAATATATATATTTATATAGCGCACAATATCAAAAATCAAATATTATAGCAAAAAATCGGGGCGCCAGCACAAATGCAACACTGCTTAAAAAATATTTACTTTATTTACTTAATTTTATTTTTCGCGCCAAAAATAGTGTCCTAGAGTGCTGATTGGTTATGCTAGAAATCTCAGAAATGCGTTTGGCAACATAGCGATTTTTTTAATATTTATTTAATTAACTTTCAACAAATAAAATAAATATAATAAATTTATTTAAACGGACATAATTTATCAATGAATAAACTAAAGTTAATAATCCTAAACAATTTAAATATCAATTATTTTACTAGTATTAAAAAAAAGTGGACATTTTTTAATGCCATTTTGTCACCAACGTACGTTGTCTTGTTGGTACTTTTTTTGACCCTGTGAACACCCCTGAAGTCTTATGTAGTAATACGTCGAACAAATTTCGGGCCCCCAATGAAAGGGGCCACAGGCAGGCCGGTGGGCTGCTAGAGCCAGTCCGCGCCTGCCTGTGGCTGTAAATGGCTGATGGAATTCAGTGTTCAAAAATGCTAAGTCATCTATTTTGGTAGAAATAATGAGTACTTTAGTTATGAGATGCGAGGAAACTGGTTAGAGGATGTTAGACAGGAAAAAGATAAAATGCTAGGTATTATTAAGAGGAATGTTAGTTACAACAGTAAGGGAAGTCATTTGTAACAAGTCTTATATTAAGCCTCACTTAGAATACTGCATTCAAGCTTGGTCCCCTCGCCTTAGACATGATATTGATATGTGCTTGAAAGGTATGCAATGTAGGGCAATCAGGTTTATCCCTAACCTAAGAAGATTGGAATACAGGGAAAGATTAAAGGAACTGGGTATATTTAGTTTTGAGAGACATTGTATGAGGGGAGATATGATACAGATGTTCAAAATGCTTTCAGGTTTGGAGAGTTTAGATGTAAGTAACTTTTTCTCATTAGAGGCTGATGGAATCAAGGACATAATAAGAAAATTAGAAAACAGGGTTATTATTCATTTTTTGACCCAGTCACACCCAGCTATAACAGCAATATATATTGAATAACCAATCAAAACTGAATAAGAAAATATATATATTATCTTGTGCAATTTTGTATAAAATGTGATTTTTTATTAAAATATATTTCCTATTTTTGGTGTTTTTTCAATATACATATATTGACTATTTGGTGAATATTTCTTATTTATGGTGATTCTGGCTACTTCTGCGTAATTCAATTTGTCCTGTTTTACAAACAAATCATTTTTAGCAATTGTTTGTTTGTTTGTTGAACTCTGTTCAGTTTTTTTTTTTTGTGACGAAGTATGATGTGTCAGTTATGCATATTTGAGTTTGAAGACGTGATCCGCCATATTGCCCTTGATGAAGATGAGTTTAGACCTTTTTTTCAATCACGGAATAATTAAGACATCCATAACCTGCCCTAAATGCAATAGTGCTTGTATTTTAAGAAAAGACCAGAAGGTCTTTAGGTGCTGTAAAAAAAATCTTAAAAATAAACTTGTGTCGTTTCAGTTTAAGGGCGGGCGAAATTTAGCGGACTACCCATGCAAGGTTGGCGCATGTTATTACATTATCATTTGTATAATTTAGGTCTTGGAGGGTATGGGGGTGGAGCCCCCGTAAAGATCACGCATCACAAATTGATCGGTCCTAATGTTTTGCGGACAGTTCAGTACGTGACACTGGTTAGGTCAACTGTACACCCTTGATGATTGGTTAGGTTAAGTCATGATATTTTCGTTTAAATTCGTTAGTTTAAAAGAAAATGATGAGTGCAAACTTTTCTGGTTAATTTTGAGGTGTTTTGTACGAAACTGCTATCCGTTTCCTGTGCAAATGCATAGTTTTCAAGATGATGGTATCTCGAAAACTATGCATTTGCACAGGAAATGGGTGGCAGATTCGTGCAGAACTCCTCAAAATTGACCAGAAAAGTTTGCTCTCATTATAAAAAGAGACTGGGTCAAGAAACGAATAATTACTGAAAACAGACTTGAAGACTTTTTCAGTCATAGAGAAGTAGATTTTTGGAATTACTTGCCATATGATGTGGTAAATAGTAGCTCAGTTAATTTTAAGAAAAATTTGGTAATTATGCAGCAAAGTGGCATTGCTGAGTTTGGTGATAATTTTTTTCCTGAATGTTTTTTTATGCTTTGTGTAGTAGATATTGTCAATAGTTGTGGAATTATGAAAAAACAATAGTTTTAATGTGTTTTGGATAGACAAGACAACTGCACAAAGCATGAAAAAGCAGCAGAAAAAAAAACAAGATTTATCATCAAATAATGCAGAAAATAACAATAATTATCACCAATTAAAGCAACCTAACCTAACCATGTTGGAATCTAGACTGAGAAATGGTATGATTTTAAACCTGCGATAGAGTCTGGTTTAAATTTGACTGGCTGGATGATGTCACAAGAGTGCTTGGTGATTGGTTGATGTTTGCCATGTTGATCATGCTGGCAATAGTGGCAAATTTGAATTTTTTCTAACATAATTTGATTAATTTCCTTAAACTTCACTATAAAAAGATATTTACCCAGTATATAATTAATTATAGTATGATGTACATATATTTCTAAAGTTGAAAAGGGTAGTGTATGTTTATAAAGCAGTGACGCCCCTTAGCTGCATAATAGCCAAAAATTTGAATACTTACATGAATGAAAGATAATTTGTAGATTGTAAATACTGTATATTCTTAGCTTAAGTTATGTAGGCTGCGTTGGTAGTGTAAATAGTTGTATGTTAATTAGCTGACTTAAGATTGACATTTTGAAAGATTATTATTATAAAATATAGCTCATGACTTGGATAATCTAAATAGGCCCCAATTGCTTCATGTTTTCCAAATCTAATCTATGGTAATATAATTATATTCAGACATGGGGTTGGTTATGATTATACTGTAATCATAATCTAATCAACTATTTTGAAATGCCATAATCATCAGTGGTGTAGTCATAATTTCTTCAGTGGGGTAACGCTAAAAGTAAAATAAAACCAGTAGGGTAACGCTAAAAGTAAAATAAAACTAGTGGGGTAATACCATGACCTTGCGTTACCCCCGGACTACACCACTGATAATCATAATCTAATCAACTATTTTGAAATGCCATAATCAAATCATAATCTAATCAACTATTTTGAAATACCATAATCAAATCATAATCTAATCAACTATTTTGAAATGCCATAATCAAATCATAATCTAATCAACTATTTTGAAATGCCATAATCAAATCATAATCTAATCAACTATTTTGAAATACCATAATCAAATCATAATCTAATCAACTATTTTGAAATGCCATAATCATAATCTAATCAACTATTTTGAAATGCCATAATCATAATCTAATCAACTATTTTGAAATGCCATAATCGTAATCTAATCAACTATTTTGAAATGCCATAATCGTAATCTAATCAACTATTTTGAAATGCCATAATCGTAATCTAATCAACTTTTTTGAAATGCCATAATCGTAATCTAATCAACTTTTTTGAAATGCCATAATCGTAATCTAATCAACTTTTTTGAAATGCCATAATCGTAATCTAATCAACTTTTTTGAAATGCCATAATCATAATCTAATCAACTTTTTTGAAATGCCATAATCGTAATCTAATCAACTATTTTGAAATGCCATAATCGTAATCTAATCAACTATTTTGAAATGCCATAATCGTAATCTAATCAACTATTTTGAAATGCCATAATCGTAATCTAATCAACTATTTTGAAATGCCATAATCGTAATCTAATCAACTATTTTGAAATGCCATAATCATAATCTAATCAACTATTTTGAAATGCCATAATCGTAATCTAATCAACTATTTTGAAATGCCATAATCATAATCTAATCAACTATTTTGAAATATCATAATCTAATCAACTATTTTGAAATGCCATAATCGTAATCTAATCAACTATTTTGAAATGCCATAATCGTAATCTAATCAACTATTTTGAAATGCCATAATCGTAATCTAATCAACTATTTTGAAATATCATAATCTAATCAACTATTTTGAAATATCATAATCTAATCAACTATTTTGAAATGCCATAATCTAATCAACTATTTTGAAATGCCATAATCATAATCTAATCAACTATTTTGAAATGCCATAATCATAATCTAATCAACTACAGTGGAATCTCGACTTACGAACGCCTCTATTTACGACCAAATCGACATACGAACATATCCTCCACTGCATTAACATGATTGATAAAGCCTGGAATGAAGTCAGTTACCGGACCTTGAACTCAGCCTGGAGGAAACTGGCCAGATTGTGTACAAGAAAGAGATTTTCAGGGCTTTGAGGCTGTGACATCGGTTAAATTAGTTGATGATATTGTGTCCATGGGCAAGAGCATGGGCTTGCAGGTCGACGGTGATGATGTGGAGGAGCTAGTGCTGGACCACAGTGAAGAGCTCACCACAGAAGAGCTTGTGGAACTTCAGAGTAAGCAGCGGATGGCATTGGTGGAGGAGCAGTCGTCAGAGGGAGCTAGGGAGGAAGTTACGAGTGCTATGATTAAAGACATCTGCGCTAAGTGGAGTGAAGTGCAAGGTTTTATTGAAAAGCATCACCCTAACAAAGTTGTGGCAAACAGGGCAGTAAACATTCTGAATGACAATGCAATGTCCCACTTCAGAAGGATTCTTCAATGAAGGAAGAAACAAATCTCTCTGGATAGATTTTTAGTGCAGCGAACCAGCGAACCAGATGGCAAGAGACAGAAAAGAGACAAAACCCCTGAAGGAGAGGTGCCCAGTGTTCTTAGGGAAGGGGACTCTCCTTCCAAACAGTAACTTCCCTTCCTTTCCTCATCACCATCCACTCATGCCAGCGATTATCCTCCACAAAGGTACAGTAAAATTATACAGCTTATTAAATTTAGTATAATTTTTTTCTCTCATATTTTCTCTCTATAAACTCTTACAAAGCATTAAAAGTACAATTATCTGGGGCGCTGGAACGGATTAATTAAATTTACATTAATTTCAATGGAAAAAATGGATTCGATTTACGACCAATTCGAGGTGCGAACAGGGTCTCGGAACGAATTAAATTCGTAAGTCGAGGTTCCACTGTATTTTGAAATGCCATAATCATAATCTAATCAACTATTTTGAAATGCCATAATCATAATCTAATCAACTATTTTGAAATGCCATAATCATAATCTAATCAACTATTTTGAAATGCCATAATCATAATCTAATCAACTATTTTGAAATGCCATAATCATAATCTAATCAACTATTTTGAAATGCCATAATCATAATCTAATCAACTATTTTGAAATGTGATAATCGTAATCTAATCAACTATTTTGAAATGCCATAATCGTAATCTAATCGACTATTTTGAAATGCCATAATCGTAATCTAATCGACTATTTTGAAATGCCATAATCGTAATCTAATCAACTTTTTTGAAATGCCATAATCGTAATCTAATCAACTTTTTTGAAATGCCATAATCGTAATCTAATCAACTTTTTTGAAATGCCATAATCGTAATCTAATCAACTTTTTTGAAATGCCATAATCGTAATCTAATCAACTTTTTTGAAATGCCATAATCGTAATCTAATCAACTTTTTTGAAATGCCATAATCGTAATCTAATCAACTTTTTTGAAATGCCATAATCGTAATCTAATCAACTATTTTGAAATGCCATAATCATAATCTAATCAACTATTTTGAAATGCCATAATCATAATCTAATCAACTATTTTGAAATGTGATAATCGTAATCTAATCAACTATTTTGAAATGTGATAATCGTAATCTAATCAACTATTTTGAAATGCCATAATCGTAATCTAATCGACTATTTTGAAATGCCATAATCGTAATCTAATCGACTATTTTGAAATGCCATAATCGTAATCTAATCAACTTTTTTGAAATGCCATAATCGTAATCTAATCAACTTTTTTGAAATGCCATAATCGTAATCTAATCAACTTTTTTGAAATGCCATAATCGTAATCTAATCAACTATTTTGAAATGCCATAATCGTAATCTAATCAACTATTTTGAAAGGCCATAATCATAATCTAATCAACTATTTTGAAATGCCATAATTGTAATCAAATCCTAATCAACATTAGAAAATGCTGTAATCAATGACAGTTATTGATTTGATTTGAATTTTAGTTAAGTTCTGGTAACAATGCTTACTAGTCACTTTGAGAAGCATATGTTTCGCAAATGTAATAAGCACAGTAGTAGTAGTAGCAGCAGCATACCAACTGAATCTGATTAGACTCTGTAGACTTTTATTTAAATGTTAATGTGATTGACTGATTGTAGTGTTAGAGCAGATGTTACAGTTACCAGTGAAAGGTTTTGAATTAATGAAGTGTTATTTAGCATGTAGCATATTATTGCTTTTATGTTTGATGAGTTAACAGCATAAAAATTTCATGTGATAATACAATTTAGCATTATCATAATGCTATGATAGTACAGCAATACCTCAAAATATCGTCACTAATGCATTCCTGGAAAAGGCAATGATATTCAAAACAACAATGTTCAAAGAATGTAACCTATGGGAAATAAGAGGTTCCATTCTCAGATTTTTTTTTTTGTCAAAATCAGGATTTTTTCATTACAAATATAGTACAAATACACTTGTTTTAACAGCTCAATCACAGGAAAAATATCAACAAGAAACTGTTCAATTCAAACCTTTTATTAAATGTGAAAATTTGTAATACAAATGGAAAAATGAAATTGGAAATTATATTTTAGTAAAAAATTTGTCCAATATGGCACCTCAGCCGCACTTGTTACTTCTGTGCAGAGGGGAAGGGTGATGCTGATAGGCATAAGATGATGAAATAGCAAAACCAAGATGATGATGTAAATCTTAGTCGCAAGCATAGCAATGATGAAAGCACAAAATGACAGTGTTCTACACAACAATGTTCAAGGTATTACTGTATTGAGATAAGAGTGTGCAATATACTGGTGCTTTCATAGTAATTCAATGTGGATTGTACAGTTATTTTTCAAAATAAAATAGACTGAATTTGATTAGCAATTTCTTGTTTTTTATATCAACACACCAAATATGATACACGCACATAAATTGCACAAACTGTATACCAATACCATACTCTTATTACTCAAAACTTGTCATAATCATAATCAAGATTTGTTAAGTCCCATAATCATAATTGTAATCATTATCAAAATTTTTCAATCGTGAGTATTATTAAGAGGAATGAAGTTATCTATAAATTAAATTAGGTCTCATGTAGAATACTGCATTCAAGCCTCATCCCCTCACCATAGACATAATACAGATATGCTTGAAGGTGTGCAACATACGGTGACCTAGCTTATTCCTAGTTTAAGAAGATTGGAATACAGGGAAAGATTAAAGGAACTGGGCATGTTTAGTTTTGAGATATGCTGTTTGAGGGGGTGCATGATACAAATGTTCAAAAAATTTTCAGGTTTGGACAATTTAGATGCAAGTAACTTTTTCTCATTAGAGACTGATGGAATAACTCAAGGGCATAATAAGAAAATGGGAAAGCAGACTTGTAGACTTGATCTACAAAAATACTTTTTCAGTCATAGAGAAGTAGATTTTTGGAATGACTTGCGTATGATGTGATAAATAGTTAGTTTTAAGAAAAAGTTAGGTGCATTCATGAATGAGAGTGAGTTTATAAATTGTGTAAATAGTGTATAATTTTAGTTTGTTATATAGGCTACTTTGGTAGCTCCATAAATAGTTTTATGTTAATCCGCTGACTTTGAGTTTGTCATTTCACAAAATTTTATTACAAAATATAGCTTATGACTTGGATAACCTTGATTAGACCCCAGTGGCTCCATGTTTTCCAAATGAAATATGTTTTAATGTAAAAGCTCATGGGATATTGGGGTAGGTAGTTATAAATTTGGTTGAAAAATGGTTAGAAGACAGTAATTTTTTGTAGTCGTGAATCAGGGTGGCAAAAAGTGAGAAATGGGGTAGCACAAGGATCAGTGTTAGGCTCATTACTCTTTACAGTAAACACTCGGCCAGCGCAGGTTTCCCCAGTGCAGATTTGATTATACATGCTTAAATAAATGTGACACTTATTTACACAACTCATAAAAATTTAATGATGCACAGTCTTGAATTGGGCACACACTGCATTTTACATACCATATGTATGTGATGTATTGCATCAAGCAGCAGTGAAAGTGAGGTTGAAGAGGATGAACTTGCAAAGCCTATCCTGATAAGAAAGGCATTGTAGAAAATTTGGGAGTACCAAAATGGAAGACCCACCTAATCTTGGATACAGGGCCGGCTCAAGGTACTGGCAACTCGGGCAGTTGCCCCGGGTGCCACGTGCTAAGGGGTGCCATGTCATGTGTTTGGGATCTTCCAAATACAAAGGGAAAAATAGAAAAATAAATAAATAAAATAAAATGAAATAAAAGAGTCAAATGTGAAAATTTCCTGATGTGGAGTCAAATTTTCAAGGATTATGACATTATATTAGCCAATAGCATTAGTACCAGACTACCAGTAAAGCTAAGGTCAGTGTTGCCATTTTGCGGAATTTTTACATTTTTTTGTGGATTTACCTCAGACAAAAGTGGCAACACTCTCTCATATATTTTCATACATGGTTCCATTTTGAGAATGTTTAGTTGTACTTTGAGTGAATATTGTTAATTGTAATAAACTCTTTATTCCTACATTTGTAGTTTTTCCTCATTGTGAACAAATTTTAAAATTATACTTGTAGTAAGGGCGCCGAAGTTCAGCTTGCCCAGGGCGCCAGCAATCCTAGGGCCGGCCCTGCTTGGATAAGCCATATTGACATTAAATAAAATAATAACAATAAAAAATAACTCAGAAGGAGAACATGAACTCTTGCTGAGAAAAATTAAAAAGACACCAACGAAGAAACAAATATGGGATGAAAAGAAAAAAAGATCCCATAGCCAGAAATGGCAACACGGTTTTGGGAAGAAGAAAAAGATCGGGATAAGCTGAATAAGCATAATAACAGAGGATGAGAAAAAGGCAAGATGAAAGAGGCCAGAATAAAAATGTTCATTATTGGTGTCAAGAAATAAAACTCATAACAAAGTTTCAAGGTAAGAAGTTCATAAATTTCCCTTAGGTTATTAAATGTAGGTTTAAATAAGCTGACATTTCAGCTGTAATTGTTTAACAAAAGAGTATGGAAGTCCTGTTTATGGACAAATAGTTAGGCTGGTTCATCTTTGGCCTAGGTCTTCCATCTCCAACATAGCCTAGGTTGTGTTTAGGCTACTCTGGTTGGAGCAGGACCTAATTTTTCCATAGGCATTGTCAGACTTCCTATGCAAGGCAAATGAGCTGGCAGAGATTGGTATTAACATGGACCCAATAATGGGGAGGAGCCTTAAATTTAAGAGAGGACTTGAGGATCTCTTAACACCTTTTAGGAAGCTCTTGAAAGATTTATGGAGGAAAGCAAAATGGCAAGCAATAACTTCCTTCTTTAAACCTGTTTTTGTGTCCTCTCAAGCATCCACTTCAATTACTGGCTCTCCTCAAGCATCCACTTCACTGAAGTTTAATATAATATTTTTGATATAACATTTACACAATTTATAAACTATCTCATTCATTCATGAAAGCATTCAGTTTTTTTTAAAAATAAGAAGCTAATGTTTATCATATTTTTCATACTACGTCTGTACACTTGTTCTGTAATTTTGATGTAGGCTGTGTGATACCAATTGTCATAATTCATATGCTGCAGCAACACTATCCCTAACTTCGTTCTTAGTCACAGTCAAAAGGCACCTTATTTTCTGGCAGTATCATGGGAGGAGTTTTCTATAACACAGTCATGCCCAGTGTGTTAGACGAATGTTTTAATTGAAATTAGTGGAAATGAACATGGAGGGTGAAAGTTTGAACTAAAGTTACTACAAGGGTTTGACTGAAATTAATTTGAGAATTTTCTTTCTAAATGCATTACGTAGTGGGGTGGAGTGAAAAAATCAAAAGTGCCAGGATCAAAATTGAGGGGGTCTAGATAGTTGTCTTTTGTCCAGAATTAAACTTTAAAACTGATTTTGGGTGGTTGTATACAAAACTGACTGCTACTGTTCAATTTTTACAAATCGTATATGCATGCAACCAAAATTTGAACCTAGTAACCTATCTCCAGTTCTGGACATGATAGACAATTTAATAGTGGTGCACCGATTAATCGGTATTGGCACCTGGCATGCCGATTAATCAGCCATGCCAGGTATCTTCCTAATATCGGCGTGGCCGATTAATTGGCATGCCATGTGCCGATACTGATTAATCGGTGCACCACTACAATTTAATAACTGTTTGATGTATTTTTTACCTCTGAAGCAGAGTAAAACATTGCAGAGGGCTGCAGGCTCAATAATACATAAAAAAAATCAATATTTGTTATTTTTGACCAAAAATTGCAATTTTCAGCCTTTTCATTTTGCAAATTTTTTAGACAATTTGTGGTAAATACAGTCAACCCTCGCTATAACTGACCCCGTTAGAGTGGATATTGGATAAACCGGACACACCACTGGCGATGTTAACCAGGAAAAGAAGAAGCGTGTGACCCTGTCGGTGACCCAGAAGCTGGAATTAATCAAGAAGTTAGAGGTGGGTGCTTCGGTGGCCAATGTGTGCGCGGAGTATGGCGTGAAAAAGCAAACTGTTTCCGATATTTGTAAGGCCAAGGACAAGCTAACTTTTATATTTTTATTATATTTCATTATTTTCTGTATCATTTATCATGTATCGTGTTCAGCAGACAGTGCACAGTACTGTATATAGTATCTCCATTACCGTATCGTATACGTATACTGTAGGTTACCAGTACCATCGGTTATATCGGACAATCGGCTATAATGGACACCTTTTCCCCCCTATTAGTCCGTTATAACAAGGGTTGACTGTATGTACAATTTTCTACTGAAAATATTAGAAATCAACTTAAGATTAATCTAAAGTATCACACATTAAACAAAGTAATAAAAAATAATCATCTAAACAGCTTCAGAATATTGTATTTTTGTATTGAACACTTTCATCAGTTTTCTTGATTTTATCTTTTGTTGAATAATGCCATCACAAAGTTCAAATCCTGCCAAAGTTGAGGAAGCCTCTGTTACAAGTTTAATGTGCCTATCTACAGCCTGATTATGACAAGACAAGGCTGGTTGAGTTTTATTGCTTCCTTATGTTTATGAGTTCTTCATTGGTTAGAGACAGTAGTGTACTAAGGGAGGTGTGAGGGGGGCAGTCCGCACCGGGTGACAGCCAGGAGGGGGGTGCCATCAGGAGAGTTGAAATACCAGTACAAGTTTTCAAACCAAATGAAAAATTCACCAAAGTAAGAAATTTTTTTTAAAAATATTGAAACTATTACAACAGCTTAATGTTAATTTCCACTATAAAATAAATTTTTATTTACAAATGAAAAATTAAATATGATAAAAATTACATGAAAAGGGGAATGTTTGTTGATGCTTTAGTCATCAGTTTTTTGAGCATAGCCAGCTGGCTGCAACTGACATTCCAAGTCTTGTTCACTTGACACTGTGACTCCACATACGTGAGGTATGTTTCATTAAATAATTATGATAAAGCATAAAGTGCTGGTGTTTATAACAATATCATGGTACTTATACCAGTGTCCAGTAATTTTTGACACTGTGGTATCATAGTGATGTTTAAGTGTTTATAAATGCATTGTTGTGATGTTATAATACCTAGTAAATGCATTGTTGTGATGTTATAATAAATGCATCGTCATGATATGATTTTTTTACTTCTTTATTTACTGGATATACTGTTAATTTTCATTTTGTCAGTGGTCTAGTTATTTGTGAGTAATGCTCATAGTTTTCTGCTTTTTAAGGAGTCGTGTTTGCACTTACCCCCCCCCCCCCCCCCCCCTAAAAATAATCACAGACAATCTGTTCAGTTAATGTATTTCAAGACATAATAGTTCATGCGTGTTATACATGTTCATGCTTTATACCTTTTGATTTTAAAATTTTGCAGAAAACATCCACCATGAAGCGAAATCAACCCAGTGGATTCCAACAAAGAAAAATGAAGAAGGCAAGAGAAGAGGTGGCTCAGGCAATGTCTGGATCAGTTTTAAAGTATGTGATACCTTCAACATCAAGTGCAATAGGAGAAAGTCCCGAAGATATTCAGCCTGGTGAATCTGAAGGGCAAATACAAGAAGCATCTTCACAAGAGGATTCAAATGAGAGAGAGCAAGGATTGGAGGATGGCAATTCATCTAAAAGCAGTGAAAATGATGAAGATGAAGAGGAAGGAGACGCCAGCAGAAGTCCACACCAACAGGAGGAAGACTCTGATGAAGAGGAGGAGACGGATAGATTTTCAATTTATTCTGATGTCACTGCTTGGCCAATCCCGGTTCCAAATGACTTGAGAGTTGATCTTATTAAGAGGGGAAGTGAACCCTTCCAAAATAGGGATGGACCTTTCAATACAGTTCAAAGACAAGGAGAGAAATCCAAAGGGAAGAGTCAACAGCTGACCACTGCATGATTCTATAAGGCTCTGCTAAATGGTGAGAAAGTTTTGAGAACATGGATGGTTTACTTTCCATCAAAAAGTTTTTGTTTTTGCTGCAGACTGTTTGCTCTTGATGGCAAAGGAATTGGAACATCCAGCTTTGTCACTGGGTTTCAAGCATGGTGGAAGCTAAACCTAAAGGTGTCTGACCATGAGGCTTCTGAGCAGCATCTCTCATGCCTGGAGAAATGGAAGACCTTGGGAGCAGGGTTGAAGCTTCAAAAAACCATTGATCAAGTTCATCAAGCAACAATGGCCAAGGAGAGAAAGAAATGGAGGGATATTTTACATCGCCTCTTGGATGTAACCTTGTTTCTGGCTCACCAGAATCTTCCTTTTCGTGGTCACAAAGAGGACATGTCATCAGCAAACAAAGGAAACTTCATGGAATTGGTAGAGTTGCTGTCAAATTATGGTCCAGTTTTGAAAGAACAATTTGCTTATGACAGTACTGTACTATTTAAAAATCTACTTGCAAACATAATATATTTTTCTGTGTTTAAATTTTAAAATTATTTATGGGGGGTGCCAAAGGAAGGATCTGCCCCAGGTGCTAAATACTTTAGGTACACCCCTGGTTAGAGATGCTATGATAGGGGGCTCATGAAAGTCGGGTGAATTTAAATTTATCATTTTGAGATACCCTCAAGCTTCATTATTGATTTTAGGCACCATGAATCTTCTGACACTACCATCTCTCACAACACTCGAGTCAGGCTGTAACTCTGTAACTTCAATATCCTCATCTGAATCAATTATCAGGTCACCACCTTCAAAGTCATTGTCTATCACTGTTTCAACTGATCCATTCCCTCTGACCAAAAGTACCTTGTTAACTGCAATATTGCAGATTTGTGGGTCTGAATCAGCAAGCATGGCAATTAATACATTCTCAGGGTGAGTGTAGTATGCATTTTGGTAGAGAGTTTTTAGGGCTATCTCCCTGCCTTCGTTATGAGGAAATTTCAGGATCCTTTGGAGCATATTATAAAAGTTCTTAGCACCTTCTTGATCTGGAAGCAACTTGGAAAATAGACCAAGATACAAAACTCTGCAAGTGTGACCAGAACTTTGGAAGGCTTCCTATGAGATGTATAAAATCTGAGGATTTGACATGCCAGAGTCAACCACCTTGATTGACAGATTGGTCCAACTTCAAGGAGCTCAAGATCAGGATCAACACAGTCAAGCATAACAGCCATACAGATTCTGTAAGCATAATACTGATCAGTGCTGAGGTCCTCCAGTACTTCATTAGGAATAAATGGAAATTTTGAATTCCTAATTGGCTTGAATGAAATCACATCCCACTCATTTTTAAAGACAGTTATTTAAGCAAGCTCCATAGGTTTTGACTACCAATATTTAAATTTCAACACTTGTTTGAAATGTATGCCTTTTTATGAAATACTGATTTGAATCAGATACTAATGTACAAGATAATTGGACTGTTACCTGTCAATTACGTTCATCTTATGAGTAGTAGTGATAATTCCATAATCCTCTAAAACTGCTAATGCACTGCTGCTCTGGCTCTCTCAATTGATAACTGGTAAAAGACATTTATTTTATATCAAGTTAATATTCTAACAAGATATTCATTGGACAGCAGTGTCCAAGATTTGGACTAACTATTAGCAATGTTACATGGATTATAAATAATTTTTTCAAAGGTATTATCAACAGAGCAACAAGAGTGTTCAAAGCATACTCAATTTAGGCCGGGCTGAAACTATAATTTTTGTTTGATTTTAATTTATCAGAGTGACTAACAGTTGGATTTTGATATAAAAATAAGATTCCTGAAAAAAATAATTGGTGGCCACCAACGTGTGTCTGGCCACCCCCATTTTTGTACAAACATCTAATGCCGCACTAGCAAAATCAGGAAAATGGCAATATCTCTTCTTCTGAACATGCTAGAGAGATGGTTTGCATACCAAAAGATTATTAAGAGTGGTATTTTTTCATAAAACCTTTAGTTTTTGAGTTATTTTAGAAAAACTAATTTTTTGGGCCCATAGACCCCTTTTCAACTGAATGTCAACACAATAAAACATTCTCAAGCTGCAAATTGACATGTATTAGTGGTTTTCAATCAGCAATCAAAATCAATCAAAATCAGCCATTTTAAATTCATTAAAAATGCTTTTTGACTTTCCAAAATGCCAAACATTAAATTATACAATTAACAAATTGTCATTTTGTCATATTTTAGCATGATAAATAATAATCTAGAACTTAAAATATTTTTTAGACACAAAATCTTTCATTAATTTACGTGATCTAATTTTGTTTCTAATAAGACCATCTCTACGCTCATGACCTACAGCAGCCAAGGATGCTTCAGTGACAAGCTTCATGTGCCTTTCAACATTCTGACTGTGGCACTCATGATCCAGTTTCAATGCGGTATTAATGATATCACGCAGTTCATCATTACTGAATTCTTTTAATACAGGTGGAACAGTTTCCCATTGGGACATAGCAGACAGCTTGTGGTATGCAGAAGCTTTGAAATTGATGATTGGCTTTCTAAAGACCCTAACATTCTCATCTATAGCAGGATATTCATCAGTACCACCTTCATGATCCTCTTCATTCTCATCATCACTTTCAATTATTCCACCTGCAAAATCATTGCTACTACCAGATTCATCATCAAAATCCTCTATAACTCCCCTCAGACACAGAACTTTATTGACAGCACACTTCCTCACCTCTTCATCTTCATCAGCCAGCATTCCAACTAAAATATTTTCACCATGAGCAAAATAGCTGTTATTGTTTAATACGTCATAACAAATTTCTCAAATTTTCCTGTCAGGGAATTTATTTACTCTTTGGATCATATTGAATAGGTTTCTTGACCCATCACTTAGCCTCTTATTAGCCTTGATATTGAACCAACTGTGAAAGTATACTTTGATAATGAATTCTACTATGATTTTGAGGTTCTTACTGGGTCTTTTTTGTGAAACATAAAAGCGAAGAATTCTACAGGCTAAGGTGAGCCATCGAGTGTGATTTAGCAGGCCAACTTCTAAGAGTGCAAGGTCTTCATCCACTTCACCAGTAATAATTGCCCAGCAGATGCAGTATCCATAGTATTGGTCTGTTGATAAATTATTGACCACCTCATTTGGTAGAAGCACAAATGCAGGATAAGGTATAGATTTGAAGTCCACAACATTCCATTCTGACACATCCCCATTGAGCTGAGAACCAATAGGGCCAGAAAATTTGTCTGGACTTTTTGCTGTCCCATCTAAAGTTATGAAGATGTGTCTAAGTGGCAATTCATTTAGATGCAGAAGACAAATATCCCACTGAAGAGGTTGCCCTAAAAACATTTCCAAATATCTGATTGACCCATGCATATGTCCTGTGTTAGTATTTGTCCCATCTGCTTTAACTAAGTTTAATTTGGCCTCAAGTTCTGTCCCTTTAATGATCTTATAAATGCCATGAGCAATGTCAATGCCTTTGCCACTCTCCGGGGTAAAATGGTCGAGGTAGAAATCATCTGAAAATAAATGTAATTAATTTTACAATTAAATAAAAATTAAAAAGGAAGGAATAAAGTTAACTGGACAGTTGTCACTTAAAAAGAAAATTTTTTAAGTAATTGAAATATTACTTTATAGTACAGTAATATAACAGCATAATGCCTATAACTGTATGACAATCATTTCCATTTACCTGGCTCTCCAGTAATGACATAATGTTCCTCTAGGATTGTGGATGTATAATACTTTTCATTTACTTTGTTAACAGCAAGTGTAGCATCCTTTCTACCGTCAAAGCTAATGCCAGTCACTTTTTCAAATATCACTTCTTCCTTCTTCCTTTCAGCTCCTTTCAGTTTGTGATCATGTTGATATATGTCAAATAAAACGTTTACAGTTTTCAGAAAATCATCCAGATCTTGATGATATTTAGGTCCCCTTTTCTTTTTGTCATACTTCAGAAGGTGGTTGAATTCCTTTATTTGGGTTTTCAGTCGGCTCTATATGGCATTTACTGATATTGGATAAACATTATATGTGACCCACAATTTATGCAATTCCTCAGAAGTAGCTCTCAGTACAGCATCTGTTTTATAGTTTCCGAAACACAAACGCCTTTCAATAACTTGCTTCAACGTAGGCAATTTCCCTAAAGGAAACTGTTCTGCTGGCATAAAACGTACATCACCAAGTACTTTAGCAACTGTTTTCCTTGTAGAAGTCATACTTTATATTGCAAATGTTGAATTCAATGACAAATTGCAGTTGGAAACTTATAACGAAGGCACCTGAAAAAAAAAACGTTTTCAATTTATTACGTTTAAAAAAAGTTCATGAAGCAGCCCCACCCTCTATTCTTTAATCAAGCATAATGGATGCAAGATAACAAGGAAAAGTCATATCATGTGATCACTATGTCCATGTCAACATCCTTTTAGGGCAATGTTAGTAATCAAAAAGCCAAATCACGCTTATTTTAGAATTTCTTTTGTCACTAAGGTCCGTCGAAAGGGGGTCTATGGGCCCAAGAAATTAGTTTTTCTAAAATAACTCAAAAACAAGGTTTTATGAAAACATATCACTCTTAATAATTTGTTCTAAATCAAATTCTGCATCTTTTGGTATGCAAACCATCTCTCTAGCATGTTCAGAGGAAGAGATTGCCATTTTCCTGATTTTGCTAGTGTGGCATTAGATGTTTTTACAAAAAATGGGGGTGGCCGGACACACGTTGGTGGCCACCAATTATTTTTTTCAGGAATCTTATTTTTATATCAAAAGCCAACTGTTAATGACTGATTAATTCTATCTTGAGTTTCAGCCCGGCCTAAAATTTACTCATATTTTAAACTATATAGTATACCTGTCACAATGCTGTGAGAGGTTTGGTAGACTCTTCCTATTTTGTTCTGTCCTGGATTCCTGCTGTTCACTGACACCAGCTGTTTCTTCATGTGATTCCAGGCTGCTATGACTTGAGAGACTGTTGAGATCACTGTCATGTATTGCTGCTGAGCTTGATGGAATAACTTGAAAAATTCTTCTGAGCTCTTCCCTGGGGATAATAAAATACAATATGATTATGATACAAGATAGTTTACCAAAGATGCAAAAATAAAATTTTATAATTTGTAGCACAATCATTTCAAGAAACCCAGGTTTTTGGTGGCCATTAATCAAGAGTTTTTTAATTTAATAAACTCACTGATTCTAGTCAAAACAGAATTTATTACTGATCATTCTTATGATTTGCAAATCACTGAATCACATGATTATGTTAATAAAATTACTGTCACAAACAAATGAATGTAACTACAAAATTTACAAAAGTATGACATATTTTAAATCTTTTTATGAGGGACTGAAAATTTGAGTCTTACCTCGAAAATTCTTTGACTAGATCCTGAATCTTGCTGGTGACACTGGGACATGAAATTGGATACACATTGCACCAAATGCAGTATTCAATCAGACTTAGTGCAACTGTATCAGCTGCTTGTCTGGTTGTCCAGTTCTCTTCTGTCATTATACGATGGATGACATCTTTAACAAGAGGAAGCTTTCAGTTGGGGAATGAGAATGTGCTTGAAAATCTGTGACCTCCATCAAGAATTTTAATTGTCACTGTGTCTTAACATCCTACAATGCAGTATTTTTTGGCAATAAGGTTATCAAAATACATGTATTTATCAATTCTATAAATTCAACCTGAAAAGAAAACTATAAAATATAATTATAAATAAAAAACAAAATATTTGGAGAAAAAGGGCTAAAAAATTGGATTTTTTTTAGCAAAAATGATGAAATATGGATTTTTTGATGTATTACTGACCCTGCAACCCTCTGCAAATGTTTTAATCTGCTTCAGAGGTAAAAAATACATCATAAACAGTTTTTAAATTCTTTCTATCATGTTCAGAACCCAAAAATAGGTCACTGGGTTCAAATTTTGGTTACACACACACACATGATTCGTATAAATTGGCTGGTAGCAGTCAGTTTTGTATGCAACCATCCAAAATTGGTTTTAAAGTTTAATCTTGGACAAAAGACAACTATCTAGACTCCCTCAATTTTGATCCTGGCACTATTGATTTTTTCCCTCCACCTTATATACATTAGTACAATTTCAGTATTCTTTTATTTAGGTTTAAAGTAACCTTGATAGTATTTATGATTCATTAGACTACCTTCTTGGCAGTCAGGTGTTCAGGGGGAGGGTTTTGTTTCCAATGTAGAGTAGCAATAACGTAATACAAGTGCAGTACCTTACCTATTTAAAGAATGGAACTGTATGACCCTGCAACAAATTCATGCATCTCGCTGAAGAAGAAGCATGAATCTATACAGGGAGTACCATAAATATTTGTACTAAGAGATCCCTTCATTGACCATATACTTTCATTGATATTTTCAGTGCAATATTTCATGCCTTGAAATAAAGAAAAAACAAAGAAACTTCTTTGTAAACACTTTCAAAATTTTCTTCAAAACTTCTCATTTGTGTCATTCATTTTGAAAATGGACAAAAATGAGAGAGAACTTTGTTTGGAGGAAGGAGAGGAAATTAGTATTAAAACAGAAGTTGAAATAAAAGACAAACCAATGTTTTGTGAACAAGGTATATGTGAAGGAAATTTATGTAGTCCAAAAGACTCCAGTCATGAATGGCAGGTAAGGAATAAACAGAGTGGTTATTTTGTTATTAAAAGAACCACCTCTGCCATGGATCAAGAAATGTTCATTAGCTACCTTTATTATTAAAGTTCATAACTAAATTTTGACACTGATTAATTGACTGAAGCATTAAACTGACAGTGAATTTACCTTCCATTTCAATCTTCAAGAGCATCTTTTCTCTAAGTAGCAAATGAAAGATTAAGGTGAAATATATCATCATCATCATCATCATCATCAAACAGCTTTTTTCTCCTTTTATTTCAGTTGTTTATATTTAAACTTGCATCACTACAAAAGTATTGCTTCTATACAGTGAAATAAATTATTGTTATTATTATTACTGATAAAGATGGTTATGAACTGATTAAAGAATAACTCCTAATTTCAGGGTTGTCGAATCAAAGATGAATCCATAGAAGATATTTCCACAAAAGAAGAACCAATAGAATTCAACCTTTATGAAACAAAAACTGAGGTAAATGAATATTTATGCTTTCTCCTTTAGTAGGCCCAACATTAGTCCTGTTCTCCTTTGAAATATGATAATTTATTTATTTTTTAACCTACACATAACTTTTGTTTGTTTTACTTCTAATTTTCAGTTGAGCCTTTCTTTATATAAGTTTTGGGAGATATAAATCGTTCATTTATATGATCTTTAGATTATATCTGCACTATTTTTTTATTTTCTCAAAAGTGAATTATTCTTTAATGTATAATCAATTTTAAAATTCTTTGGAAACTTTAAAGTCTATTATTTTTAAATGAATAGGCTTATTTTGTGAATCTGGTTTGGGACATGAAAATTTTCCAGCTTCTGGATGACTTACCCACTTTGGTAGATTTCTAATTAACACAATTTATTTCAGAGATGCAAAATTTTATGTCCGAAAGCCCTAAATATTTATCCAAAACTGATTTCCAGAAAAATTTAAATTTTGAAGAGAAAAGAGCAAAACTTGCTTAAAAAAAAAGTCTTCAAGCAAATTGAACATTCTAAATTTTTACTTGTTTTAAGCTTAAAAGACTGAAAATGAGTGATCATGTACTGAATATTGATAGAACCCTTCATAAAAATGTAATCAGAAGGACAAGCGTGTCCAGTGAAGTTATTTAAAGAAATACAAAAAATTTGTATACTAAATTTTCTTTTTGTACAAAATTGTGTACTCTACTATCTCCTTGCTTTCTTTAGTATTTAGGAATTTTTAAAAAAATTTTAAATGAAGCAATTTAAGTTTTTTAAATCAAGAAAAATAGTTGATGAACTACAGTAATCCCTTGATTAGTGCGGTTAATTAATCCTCCGATGTCACCGCATATATCAAAACTGCATTAATCAAAGTTAAGAACCAATGGAAATAATTATAATGAATCCTGGAAAATAAAAAACAATTTAGAATAACATTTATTTTAACTTTAAAGCATTTATTTTTTACAGAGAAACTTATCTATAGTCAATTGAACATATATTTAAACTTTAAAGCATTTATTTTATAAAGAAAAACTAATCTAAAGTCGATTGAACATTTATTTTTTACAGAAAAACTTATCTAAAGTCAATTGAACAGTGTTAGCTTTTTTCTTTTCTACAACATTTTGCGATAACAATCAATTTGCTTATCTAAACCACAGCGAATGTTCATGCTTCTGTCTACATTTGGATCCATCTCGAGTAAAAGATGTTTGGCCTTCTCAATTGTCCGAAACAATTCTTCAAGTTCTTTCACCGTGAATTCCTTAGAAATATTTTCCATTTCTTCAGTTTCCTTTTCTTCTTCATATGCCTGTTGATGCTCGATTCCAAGAAGATCTTCGTCACTTAGGTCTTTTGAATGTGAAGCCAATAATTCCCAAACATTTCCCGAATTGACATCCTCGAAGCCAAGGTCTCTTCCAATCGTAGCAATATCATTAATGACTTCTTGACAGGATTAATAAAACCACCAAAATCATTTGCGCATTCAGGCAAAAGATTCTGCCAGACCACTCTCATGCAGCTGGCTGTCACTTCTTCCCACGACTCGTGAATGTTTGCAACTGCTTGTTTAATGTTAAATTGCGTGTAAGCGTGTAAGATGTCTGTGTGCACTTGTGTCTGCCGATAAACTGAAGCGCAGTAGGGAAGGCGGGAGACAGTTTTGGCCCAGCTGGTTATTTGCCCACCATTTTCAAACATTTTTGAACCGCACTATTCAAATTTTATACCGTAAATATCAAGGGATGGTCACAATAAATTTTTGCGCAGTAATCAAAACCGCATTTTTCAAAACCGCACTAATCAAGGGATTACTGTACTTTGAAAGTGAAAATTTTCACAAATCTTTCTTTTTTCCAAGAATGAAAGTGATGTGGTTTTCCTTTTTGAAATAAATTCCTGTTACTGATCAAGATAGTTATGAAAACTGATTAAAAAATAGTTCCTAATTTTAGAGTTGTTAGTTATGGAAGTGATTAAAGAAAGCTCCTAATTTCAGAGTTGTAAGATCAAAGAGGAATCTGTTGAAGATATTTCCATTGAAGAAGAACCAATAGAATTTGACCTTAATGAAACAAAAACTGAGGTAAGTGAATGTTGATGCTTTCTCCTTTAGTAGTTCCAACTTTAGTCCCCTTCCCTTTTGAAGTATGACAATTTATTAATTTAGTCAACATACAGCTTATACTTTTTGTCTAAATTATAGTTTTAAGTTAAGTTTTCTGTGTAAGTTTTGGGATGTGTACATTAATTTATATGACCTTTAGATTATATCCACATCATTCTTTACTTTTTCTGAAATAAATTTTGAGAGGGCCTGGAAATTCCACCTTGCATGATGTGTGAAGCACCACAGGTGTGGAATTTTGCCATGTGAAATGGTGCTGGTCCACCAGGACACTTGTGTGAATGGTTGTATGTACTGTACTTTCTGCCTTTTCTCCTTTTCACCCATTTCTGTAATCTCTCTACTGTGTCCTCAGCTCTTTTGTAGGTTGAACTGAGCTTCCATAGTTGAATGTAGTATTTCCTTGCAATACTCACTCATATTTGCAAATCCAACCTCAAATTTTTCTTTATTGTTTCCACCTTCTGTTGAATTATTTGACTTGGAACTACTTACAGTATGTTTTGAATATTTTACAGATTTTCTATTTCATCAATAATCCAGTCTGTAACTGTTTCTTGATCTATTTCCATAAATTTGTTTTTGTACCTTGAATCCAAGAATGTTGTTATGCATCATATAAGCCTCTTATTGAGTTGCACATTTCTTCCACAGTGGTTAACATACAACTAAACTGGCCACTATTTTAAAGCCTTTGAAAGAGAGAGTTTCAGAACTTTAAGGCCAGCCACACACAGGATCATCATGCGATTCATGACTAACAACTCAATTCATGTATGATTTTACATTCCCAGAATCACATTGTGGTCACTGCAGTGTGCAGGGCTCCCATTCTGTCAATGTAAAATCACACATGACTTGAGTCATCATGACCCAAGTCATGAGTCACAAAACAATCCTGTGTGTCACTGGCCTAATTGTTTGAATAAAGATAGATGCTGTTGCATTCCATTTGTTAAATTGTACAGTTCTCTCTTCAAAAGGTTGTAGTAGTTGTGTAAGTTTCTCAGTGATATGCAGCTTCCTCACTCTCAATGGAATATGCAGCAATAGACTTTTTCTCTTCTAATATTCTCTACAACACACAAAAAGAGGTATTCAACTGAATGTAGACATCTTGGACCAGATTATGCTTTTGAACTCCAAGGCATGGGTCACTATGGCAACTTTTACAGAGTGGTTCACTGGATATTTTGCTCCTTTTGTCAAGGAATATTGTGGCAAAAACAACCTGGCTGACAAAGCATTGCTAATCCTGGACAGTGCCCCTGGACACCCTGTAAACTTGGAAGAACTTTTTCCTAACATTTGTGTTGTTTTCTTGCTACCAAACACCATCTCTTTGCTTCAGCTCATGGATCAGGGTGTAATTACCACATTCAAGGCTTATTACCTATGTGGGACCATGGGCCAGTTTATCAATGAAACAGATGGTGATAGCCAACAATCACAAGAAGGCAGTTGACAACATCAGCCTATAATGAAATGAAGTGACCTCTGCAACCATAAATGGTGTATGGAAGCAGATTTGGCTGGAATGTGTAAATGACTCCCAGAGTTTTGAAAAGTCAGCGCCAGAAATCCAACAAGAAATTGTTGGTCTTGCCAAGGATGTTGGCTTTGATGAGGATGATCTGCAGGATCTGGAGGAGGCTCATTTAGAAGATAGATTTGTCAAATGAAGAGTTGGTACAGCTGCAGCAAGAACAAGCAGAGGAGGAGGAGGAAGTTGAAGTAGTAACATTGCCACCCTGTAAGCAGCTACCCACCAAACAACTGTCAGATTTATTTTCATACCTCAATGCAACAAAGGAAATTGTAGTAGAAAATGACCGCAACATGGAGCAGAGCTGTGGATTTGGCAGGGGTTTTGAAAATCTCAGTCACTGCTACAGGGAGTTGCACCAAGAAAAAGAGAAGAGGGCTATACAGACATCGCTGTTTACCTACTTCCAGAAGGTTGAAAGAATTCCTGCAACACCTCAGAGCCCACTTTCAACCTCATCATCAACCTCAGTTCCACCAAGGAGCCCCAAGAAGGATGAGGTTCAACTTTAAGCAGTCTTTGGAGCCATCTCCAGTAAGTACAGTATGTACAAAATTACATAATGTATTTTATATTCTATTATTAATGTATGTGTAATATTGTAAAATTCTCGGGAATAATCTTTAGGAGAATATTCTCTGAACTGAGAATTTTTGAGAATTTTTTTTTTTAGAACATCTGAGGGGTTTTTCAACTATTCTGATACAACTTAACTTCAGTTCCTGTCAAAATGGAGAAATTTTAAGTCAGAAGTGAATGATAGGATGAGTGAAGAAATAAATAAATTAACTAATGCAAAAAATTTATTGAATCATTGTATAAAGACTGTATTTCAATTCAAAGTACAGTATTTACCAGGGATGGCAGTGATTAAATAAATCAAAATGATTTAATCACCTGATTAAATCAATTGATTTTTTTATGAAAAAATCATGATTTTTTTTATTTTCTTTTATTTTTTCAAAATTATATAGAAATTAATAAAATATATCAGACAAAACACTTTAGAAACAAATGAAAATATCCCTTTTAATAATTAAGTGTTCAATTTCAGTTTTTCAGTATAATAGCTTTTTTATGAAAAAATCATTTTTATTTATTTTTTTTTTTTTTTAAATTATATAGAAATTAATAAAATATATCAGACAAAACACTTTGGAAATAATAAAAAATATCCCTTGTAATGAAGTATTCAATTTCAGTTTTTCAGTATAATAGCTAATAAATAGCTAATAAATAAAAAAAATGATTTTTATGATAAAATCATTTTTTATTTATTTGATTTTTTTCAAAATTATATGGAAATTAATAAAATATATCATACAATTATCACAATCACAATTCACAAGGAAATCACATGTAGATACTTGCTCTTGCTATACACAACCACGACTAACCAAGGAAACAATTTGCCATCCTTTATATACTATTTTCTCCGAATTCTGGAGTATTCTAAAATGTTCTGGAGTCGTCTAGAATATTCTCTCACATTCTAGAAAGTTCTATAAGGTTCTGAAATATTCTAGAATTCTCTAAAAAGCTGCAAAATAATCTAAAAATGTTTTAAAACTAAGAAAAAAGAAAATTCTCAAATATTCTCAGCAAATAATATTTTGGAGAATATTCTCAGGATATTCTCGCCTCACATCACTATGTATGTGTATAATAAGCATTACATTCTATATAATTCTTGTATACAGCCATATCAGGGCTTCTTTTAAGAAAAATTTAGAACTGCAGTTTTAGAACTAGAGTTTATACTATATATATATATATATATATATATATATAATATATAATATATAATAATATATAATATATATATAATATATATAAGCACACCGGACAAAAAATTAGTCACCCCTCTCAGAATGTACCTAATAACGTATGACGGCGCCTCTGGCCTTGATAACCGCACGAATCCGGTGAGGCAGAGATTCTACGAGGTTGTGCATGTACTGAACATCGATTTGCTGCCACTCGTTCATCAGCCGGTCCCGAAGTTCCGCCAGAGTCCGTGGGTGTCTATTCCTGTGCTTCACTTTCTGTTTCCAGCCTGAACAACACCTTCGACGCATTCAGGATTAAAGGCTTCATTGGACCTGCGATGTACTCGTCACCTCCCATCATTGGAGAACAAACAAAAACGGGACTCATCGGACCAAATTACACGTTTCCAATCTGCTGCAGTCCAGTTTTTGTGCCTCTGAGCCCATTTATAACGTGCCAATTTGTGACTTGCTGTTAACAGCGGCCTCTTCCGTGGTACCCTTCTCCAGATGTCCATCGCATGCAGTTCTCGTCGCAATGTCCATTCGGAAATTGGTTGCTGGAGAACCTCATTGGTTTCTTGGAGCAATTGTTCTCTGGTTTGAAAACAATTTGCAGTTACTAGACGAGAAACATGGCGGCGGCCCCTATTGTCGAGAATTGTTTTCCGGCACAGTTACGCCGTCGATTGTCAGTTGATTGCGAACTACACCACTCTTTGTAAACTCGCTGGACAGTACGCGTTGACACACCAACAAATTGGGCTACTTCAGACATTTTGTGTCCGTGGGCCCTGCCAAACATGATGGCTCCTTTTTGCCACTGAGTAATGTCTGCCTCACGACCCATTTTGCAGGCTATATCCAACAAACACTTTGTTCTTCACCACCTCACGAAACAGATCTGATCCTGTGTGCTACGTCACCGCTACTTGTCACTTACCAATGCTACATCAGTGCCCTCTGTGTGACCTTGAACTTCCTACTATTGGTGCTATTAGGGGTGACTAATTTTTTGTCCGGTGTGCTTATATACAGGGTGTCCCAGAATTAACTATCTATTTCAATGAAATCGGACAAATTTAATAAAAACTGACATAATTTTGTGTTTGTTACTAAATTATGATACAAAAACAAATAGATTTATAAATCATAAGTCAAATCTTTATTGAGAAGTTTCAACATGTGCACTGTCTGTATCTCTGCAAATTTCAAATCTATCCTCAGCGCTGCGAAACACATTTTGAAGCATTTCAGGTGTTATCTCCCGCACTGCCAACTGGATGCGTTCTTTAAGTTCAGCTAAACTATTGATCTTTTGGCGATAAACCTTTGTTTTTATGAAACCCTATGCAAAGAAATCCAGGGGTGTCAAATCCGGAGAACGCGGAGGCCAAGGTCGAGGTCCTCCACGTCCAATCCACCGATTTGGAAGGCATCTGTTGAGGTATTCTCGAACAATTAGAGCATAATGACATGGTGCTCCATCTTGTTGAAACACAACATTATCAAGAATGCCATCATCAAGAAGCTGTGGTTCGAGAAACTGCTGAAGCATATCAAGGTAGATGGTACCTGTTACAGTTGCTTCCGCAAAGAAGAATGGGCCATAAATTTTGGATTTGGTCATTCCAAGCCACACGTTAACTTTTGGAGAGTCTCTTTGCCATTCTATGACTTCAGACGGTCTTTCATTGGACCAGATAATGAAAAAATTATGAAAATAAAATTATGAAAAAAATTTAGAAATTTATACATTTTTAACACACATTAAACATGATAAACATAAATAAAAGTGTGTTTTTAAAAAATTTGTCCGATTTCATTGAAATAGATAGTTAATTCTGGGACACCCTGTATATATATATATATATATATACTGGGTGTCCCATTCGAAATTAAACAACTTTGAAACACTGTAATTTTTAAAGTATTAATGTGAGAATGTTGAAACTTTGCTAGTTACTACACCATATGCATAAGTTTTTGTCTTAATGTTTTTTGTTTGTTTCAGATTGAATTATGTTTACCCCACAAGAAAAAGCAAAATGTTTGTTATAGATGGCTGAGTTGAAGTCCCCTACTCTGGTGCAATGGCGATTCTATACAACCTTTCACAAGGAACCACCCACCAGAAGAGACCTATATGCATGGACCAAGAAATTTGAGGAGACTGGCAGTGTTCTAAAGGAACACTCTGGAGGGTGAACAAGATCGGAAGGTGATGTTGAATGAATATGCAGCGACTTTGGTCGTAGCCCAAGAAAGTCCATCCATTATGCCAGTGTCAAACTGCAGATTCTTCATTCAACTGTGCATAGAGTCATGTGCAAGTGGCTGCAGCTCTATCCATATAAGCTTCAAATTGTTCAGCATATAACATGTGAAGATCTTAAAAAGATGAAACATTATGCTATACACAATATATCTAATGTATCTAAATGTTATAATTCATATATATCATATGAAACTTTGACATTGACTATTTACTGTGTGAATATTACATTGTTTGCATCATTCAATAAAAAATTATAAGGTTTCAAAGTTGGTTCATTTCAAATGGGACACCCAGTATATATATGTATATATATAGTATAATTATATATAATTACTAATATAGTATATATATAGTATAATTACTATAAACACCTATATTTTAGAACTGCACACTATTTTTATTGGAACTACTATTTTTTTCAGACCTGCACAGAGTGTAGAGCTGCACATTAAAAGAAACCCTGAGCCATATAGTAAAAATTTCTTAGGCTGAACACACTTGCTTCCTATAATACATTATCTCTGTGGGAAAATGGGATTTTATTTTCACAATTTTGATATAAATGGTGGTTTCCATTAATGCATCTATCACGTAAATAGAGGACTTGCTGTATTCCTACATATAGAAATATCTTTTACAAAACATTTGCTCCAAACTTGAATCACTAATACACCATTGTAGGGTATGCATGAAACAGGATAAAGATTGCAGGCCATTTTCTCGTACTCTGACTACCACATTTTTCCATTCTCTTTTACTATAAGATGAACTTTACTAGCAGGATTACTGACCTCCTCTTGTTTTTTGTATTCATTCACTTATATTGTGTTCAATGAGAGCTTCAGGGAATAGGATAACTGCAAGGACTGCTTCCTGTTTAAAATCTCCCCATCAATTAGAGACCATTAAACTTTAAAAAAGGCATGCTGTACTCGCAATCCATATATCACTTGTTTATGATAAATGTTGAGCCTTTGTAACAAGATTATGCTAAGGAGACTGCTGTATGTTTCTGGTATTATTATTATCTTCTTACTGAAATACTGCTGATAAGGAATTTCATAGTTAGAACATGCTGCTTTGATCAGTTTGTTCAATCCTAAATCTTGCTTTATGAAAATTTTAAGTCCTCTGATCATTTATTATCCCATAGTTTCTTCTTCTTTTTCTTTTAAAGTTGTACTACATGTAGGACTATGTAATCATTGTTGCAACACTACTTCCCATAGCTCAACAAAGTTAAGCAACATTGTGTCTGGGTAGTAGTTGGATGGGAGATCATCCTCTGTGTCCAGATGATGTAGTTGTGGTCAAACTGAACATGATGATTTAGTATTAATTTAAAATTTGGCTATTTGAATTGGCAAATATCATCTGTCTGTAATAATCCTGGGTCTGGAGGGGATGGTTGTAAAATGAGTGTTGCATCCTATGTGTATCGATGGTTGGTTGTATATAACTATATTTATAGTGTGTAATAATGATAAACTAAAAATAATTTCACAAATATTCATTTTCACTCAAGTTTTTCAATTTAGTATTAGGGTAATATGAGTTTTACTAAGTTTTCAAATCTTTATCAGAATTGTGCCTGATGGGCTTTGATATTATAATTAATCATTCACCATACTTGTAAAAAATTGTAAAAATTTCTAATTTATAGTTTTTCTCATATGGCATCTCTTGGGCAGAATTCTAAATCTTTGTAATCCACTCACGCAATTTGTGTAAGTTTTTAGAGAGAGAATATCTTTTCAGTAGTTTATAAAGTTTGTGAGCAATGATATTATCTTAAATTCAAGTTCTTTGAGTCCAATTTATCATTAAGTTCAATTCCAAAAAGAATTGAACTTAATGATAATAATCATAGTTAAATTATAATAATCATATTATTCTTTCAAATTCTTTTAATATCTCTTAATTTTCTCTCAAAACAAAATACAGTGAACTCTGTGTTATCTAGAACTTTACAAACTGGAATTCTTCAGAAACTGGCATTTTAAAAATGACCCTTAATTTTTGTAAACCTTAGTCAATAGCATAATTTTGTTGCTGACCAGCAGCAAACTTCAGACACTCTGTGGTGCCACTGTCTCTAAGCTCCACCAGCTGCTTCATGGAAGAAGAAAAATAAAGAGAGTGGTGTTGATATTGCAGCAGGAAATTGAAATTTGTAAATGTTTACAGAAAAGTGAAAACTGCAACATATTCATGCATGATGACAATGTTGGTTCCTCAACAGTTTGATATAAATGCTCAAAAAGATCATTTGTTAAAGTTTCATAGTGAAAGTGACTCTTCTGAGGGAATAAACATTAGGAAAATGTTACATAAACCCAAGCTAGAATAATTTGATAGTGTACTTTATGAGTGGTTTAAACTGAAACAGTTACAAGGTGTTGCAATTTCAGGGCTGATGATAATCACGAAAGCTAAGCAGTTTTACAATGACGTGAAATTAAGTGATAAGTGCGTATTTTCTGAAATCTGGTTGACATGCTTTAAACTTCATCATGGCATAAGGAGACTTGATATGTCATTTGAGCAAAAGTCAACTGATCATAATGCACCTGAAAATATTGAGATTTTTGCTTCATTAGTTTCTGAGCATGATTTAAAACCTGATCAGATTTATAATGTTGATGAAACAGGTTTATTATGGCATTGTTTACCTACCTCTACCCTAGCTGGCTCAGATGAAACTGTTGCATCTGGATTTAAAAGAAATAAAGTCAGGTTGACAATCCTAACTTGTGCAAATGCTGCAGGCATGCATAGAACAAAGTTGCTTGTTATTGATAAATTCAGTAAACCAAGAGAATTTAAAGGTCTTACCCATCTACCAACCAATGATTTCTGAGTCACAAAGTAGTTCCTGGATGGACAAGGACTTTTTTCATGATTGGTTCCATCATCATTTTGTTCCAGAAGTTAAGGCACACTTCAAGAATATTGGCAAACCAGAACACAGTAAAGTTATTCTTTTGCTGTATAATTGTAGAGCCAACCCTCATGAATCTTGGCTTGTTTCTGGAAATATTTTCACCATTTACCTGCCAGCCAATGTAACATCTCTCATTCAACTGATAGACCAAGGAATAATACAGAACATGAAATGTTTTTATAGACCAAGTTTCCTTCAAAAATTGGTTAATCATAATGGTTCTATGCAGGATTTCCAAGTAAAATTTAGCATTAAAGATTGAATTTATGGTGTTTCAGGGGCATGGAAAATTGTGGCCAAATGTTATGTTTTCATCTGATGTATCTTCAGAGGAAGAAGAGCTTGAAGGATTTAATGGAAGGCAAAGTAAAGGAGTACTCCATCACATTCTTGATGCAGTAAAAAATGCACTATCTGCAAACCCAGTTGCTTCTCTAGAAGAAAGTGAACTTCAAGAATGGTGTGAGGTAGATGTTGATGTGATTCGTGTATTGACTGAGGCTGAACTACTTGAGTGTTCTGAATCCTAAAACTGCTGAGATTGTACAAAAAGGCTCTGAAGATGAAAGTGATGAGGAAATTGCAAAAATAACATGGGCTGAAGCAGAAGCATAAGCATGTCTTGAAAAATTTATTAAATTTGCCAAAATGAAGAGTTGTTATTCCGCAGAAGTAGTGATGCAGTTGCATGTTATACATTCTTCTTTCCTCCATAAAAAACAATGTTTAAAGAAGCAGATATTAGAGATCTTTTCAAAAATAGTAGAATCAAGAAAAAGGTATAATAGCAGACAGTAGAGTAAGACTGTGAAAGGTGGAATGATGTAAGTAGCAAATGTGTAAATAAATGTTGTACAAAAGTTAATGAGAAACAGGAATGGAAGTGGTTTGTGGGATGTATAAATGGAGACATCAGTATCACCTGGTGTACATACCACTAGAGGTATACCCCAACCTTGTCATGAAAGGTAACATTGGATCCCTGCATATGTGTTCAGTTAGTCCTAAGCTCAAGTGTTGTACAGACTCCATATGGAATACACCTTTAACATTGATTTTGTTTTCTATAAAGTAATTAATTCTCTCTCTCTCTCTCTTTCTCACTTCCAGAAACATACCAAGCATAAATTTACAATAGCAGAAAAATCAGTCTTAGAAAAGAATGACTGTTTGGCTGGTGATAAAGAATCAGAAAGTTACTCTGCACCAGGTGCAAATTATGTCAGTGATTTATTTGATTTTAATGAAGTGATTCATAAATTTGTAAAAGAGAAAAAATTTAAGTGTTCAGTTTGCTCATATGAAACAAAGGTAAAAGGAAGTCTTAGTATTCACTTAAGAATTCACACTGGAGAAAAACCTTTTAAATGTGGGGAGTGTCCTTTTAGTACAACTCAAAGTTGCCATCTGAAAACGCACTTAAGAATTCATACTGGCGAAAAACCTTTTAAATGTGATATTTGTTCTTACACTGCAACACAGAAAAGTACTCTTCAAAAGCATTTAAGAGTTCATACTGGAGAAAAACCTTTTAAATGTGATAGTTGTTCTTACATTACGGCACGCAAAAGTAGTCTTAGAGAGCATTTAAAAGTTCATACTAGAGAAAAACCTTTTAAATGTGATATTTGTTCTTACACTGCAGCACACAGAAGTAGTCTTCAACAGCATTTAAGAGTTCATACTGGAGAAAAACCTTTTAAATGTGATAGTTGTTCTTACACTACAGCACACAAGAGTAGTCTTAGAGAGCATTTAAAAGTTCATAATGGAGAAAAACCTTTTAAATGTGATAGTTGTTCTTACACTGCAGCAGAGAAAAGTAGTCTTCAAAAGCATTTAAGAGTTCATACTGGAGAAAAACCTTTTAAATGTGATATTTGTTCTTACACTACACCATGCAGAAGTAGTCTTCAAAAGCATTTAAGAGTTCATACTGGCGAAAAACCTTTTAAATGTAATATTTGTTCTTACACTACAGCACAGAAAAGTAATCTTCAACAGCATTTAAGAGTTCATACTGGAGAAAAACCTTTTAAATGTAATATTTGTTCTTACACTGCAGCACAGAAAAGTCATCTTCAACTGCATTTAAGAGTTCATACTGGTCCCACCAACACAGAGTTTGGCTGTGTACAGCCATGACGAAGTGACCACTATAAGGGCACTAACCCTAGCTAAAAGCTTCAAAAAAATGAAGTGTTTACTAAGGAAAACTCATACTGGCAGGAGGTTGCCCAGGATAAAAAGGTCCCCTCAACCCGCTTACGCACCAGGGTGGATGAGGAGAGCAATAGTGCAACTTTTCTTAACCCCAAAGGAGAAGAAACTTCTCCAAAGGGATCAATGCAGGGGACCCCATCAGGCCAGAGTAATGACCCTGGACCCCAGCAGTTCCAATGGAAAATGGCCCCCCAAGACGAAACCTGAGAAGGTATGATACAATAAAATGGACTATTGAAGAAAAGAAAATAATATCCTAGCCAAGCAAATCAGGAACTCCAACATACCTGAAGAGAAGAAAAATACCTGTCAAGAAACTACAATCATTAGCCTCACAAGTGCATAAATACCTTACAGACGAAGGAATTAGTAATATTAAACAAAGCGCCCTTAGGGAAGCAACTGAGGACTACATTGCCAGAGAAGTAGAAGAAAGAGAGAAAAATGAAAAGATTGTGGACAAGAGAAGAGAAATGGACACTGATATGGGCTACAAAGTAGGCCAGACAAAACATGAGAGACAGAAGGACATCACAAGGGAATGGAGAGAGATTTTCTTCTACTTTTACCCATGTAAGAAAGAGACTCCAGCTACAAGATTGTCTACTCAGAAGCACAACTTCATAGCCCAGAGGGTATTTAATGAACAAGAAATAGTATACATAAATGATGAAATAGATAAGCTTATCCTCCATGAAACCAGCCTAATAATGAACCCTATTCCACTATTCCAGTGCCTTGAAGCGGCTCAAAATATTGATGATGATGCATCTGATAGCTCATTGGATGCACAAAGCAGGCAGCACCCCAGCCAACATTCTTTAACAAATCCAAATCATCAGATAGGGATGGGTGGCCCACCACCCAATTTGCCTGGATCCTCTGACTCATCATTACCTTCCCCAGCCAGATCAAGAACCCCAACTCCCTCACCACCACCATGACATGAAGATATAGATTTACAGCAAATAGAAGCAGAGGAGGAATTAGCAAATCTAATTGAAATTGTTAAAACCATGAATATGGGAAGCCTGCCCCAACTGACCAAACTTAGTGAAAATAGACAGTTTAAACAAATATTATACAGAGTAAATGTAACAGTTAATAGACTAGTCCCAGTCAACACAGACTTTACTGAACTTAATCAAGTAAATTACACTGCTGGCCAATACATGCAAAAGACACTTGTCCCAAACTTCAGATCAAACGCCCCCCAGTCAAAACTGTAAGTGTAAACCAAAACCTCCTCCCTGGAAAGTTAAAATTAACTAGACAATTTACACAAGCCAGGCGAGAACTGAACCAATTAAAACAATATTTTCAAATAACTGCAAAACAAGGAAAACTCAAAAATCAAATAGGGAAAATAAAGAGAAAGTATAACTTGAGAGATAATCAACTACATAACAAGGCACTGGAATTCAAAGGAAAAATCCCAGTCATAGCCAGTAGAATCGAATAAACAAAAGCAGATTGACATGAAAAACCATAACAAACAATTTTCATTGAACCCTAGAGGTACCAAAATCTCATTAGAGAAAGAATAACAGTTCATGACTGACCAGATCAAACCCAGTTGGAGGTATACTGGAAGCCCCTCTTTGAAACCCCTGATCAGCATAACCAGGATGCTGACTGGATAGAGACCATCATGGTAGCAAATGAGGGTAAACTGGAAATGGAGTTGTTGTTTATAATGGAAGATAAGATAAGATTAGGAAATTTACAAAATTCTCCAACTTTAAAAAACCTGGCCGAGATAAGCTCCCAAATTTCTGGCTGAAACAGATCACGGCATTACGCCATCATTACACTACTGCTTTTCACAGAATTTTGCAGGGAGAAGAAGAAACACCAGAATGGCTTACAAGTGGAGGTATAACCCTCATCCCTAAGACTCATGAGACAAATCTCCCAAATAAATACTGCCCAATTTGCTGCCTTACCACCATGTATAAACTATTTATAGGCCTAATTGCGGACAGTATATATGAACACCTGGATGCTGGAGACTATCTGGAGAAAGAACAAAAAGGATGTAGAAGAAACTACTTTGGAACAAAGGATCAGCTGCTCATCAACAAAACTATCCTTTGAAGACTGTAAGAAAAGAGGCAGAAACCGAAGTATGGCATGGATAGACTATCAAAAGGCATTTGATAGTGTCCCACACTCCTGGATTTTGGAATGCCTCAAGCTGTACAAAGTCCATCCTACCATTATTAGCACTTTAACAAATCCGATTGCAAAATGGAGAACAAACATCAATCTCACCCATGAAAATGGAAAAATATCCATCCCCCATATCAAGATTATGAGGGGGTATATTCCAGGGAGACAGCTTGTCACCCTGGACCCCCTTAGCAAACTACTTAGCAATAATAATAAGGGCTACAACCTCAGTCAAACTAGGCGAAGAAATCCAGACAGTGTTTTGAACCATCTACTGTTTATGGATGATTTGAAGCTGTATGCAGACTCTGACCAAAACCTAGAATACTTATTACGGATCATCCATACTTCTCCAGTGACATAAAAATGAAGTTTGGATTGGATAAGTGTGCTAAGTGTACACTTAGGGGAGGCAAGAAAATACAAACCCATAACATCAATTTAGGAAGAGACACTGAGATTAAAGACTTGGAAGAGGATAGTTCCTACAAATACCTTGGGATAGAAGAAAGTGGTAATATAGAACACCAGCAAATGTGAGAGAAAATCAGTGGAGAGCAGGGATGTTGATTGCTCTAAAATAGTGGCAGGGACACTTCGCCTTCAAACAACGAATCAAACAATACTATGAGTAGCTGTTGCATGTAATATATCAATGTTGTAATTTACCATTTACCTGTTTTTTGTATTTTTCTTAGCATGTTGAAAATAACTCAAATGTATTTAATCATTTTATGTCTTTCTTTATTTAAACATTTTTTTTTGCAGAAATAAGAAATGCAATACAAACTATTTATAATATTTAACCTTTCATGTAACATAATATCACACACTATCACACACATGTTTAACCAAAATAAATCTTTTACTACCTGTAGACAACAGAGGTCAATGTACAGTGCTTACAAGAAGTCTCACGCTTCTCTCTTATCCCAAGCTAGTCTGTTAGGTATAAAATGGGTGGTCGTTATGGCAGCGGAGGTGTGTTTGGATTGGTGCACATAACTGCTCTAACACAATTAATGACATCCATTATTATGTCACTTCTGCTACATTTTAGTGTTTAAAATACAAATGATTAAGAAGCAGAATGGGGCAAGTTTCGGGATGTTGGGATGGTTATGGAGCAATCCTAGTCATCATAATATTAGCTGGGCATTACATTATGCCGTCTCAATATATACTGTAGACCAGTGGTTCCCAACCTTTTTTGTGCCATGCCCCACCTCAACACCTCAAAAAATTTGATGCCCCCCCATTAATATAAAAACAAATTTGGTGTTGAAAAGGTATTATTTAAAATTTACAATAATATGAGTACATTTAATATGAGTTACTGTACATTCAATATGAGTAAATAAACTTGAGGTTGAAGCTAACTAAATTATTACCTTGAAATAAAATTTCTCAGTTGAAAAGTTATAATTTTAAATTTCAATAATATGAGTACATTCAATATGAGTTACATTAAATATGAGTCAAGAAACTTGAGATTGAAGCTAACTATATTATTTCCTTGAAATAAAACTTCTCAGTTGAAAAGTTGCAATTTTAAATTCACAAAAAAGTAATTTAATCAATAATACCACTTTAAATTCACAATATTAGGTAAAAATACAGCAAATTCAAAGTTTGATAATCTCAAGTTAGTGAGATCCTTGAGCTTGATGTTTACTACAAATGGTTTTGATTTCAGGCACTAACTTAGTTAGCTTCAGTCTTAAGTCTCCTCGTTTTGTAATATCCAGTTGGTTTCTTTTTTTCTGTAGTAAGTCACTTACAGCACTAAAACCACATTCCACCAAATATGAAGATGGGAATGGTAAAAGTAGCTCTCTCACCAAACGAGTTGAATTTGGGTATTTAGTCTTGGTCTCATCACAGCCACATCATGGTTCCTTTTACTTTGAATATAGTTTTAACAGACTCATCATTTTGTATTTCAGTCAGTTCTTCTTGGTACTTCATGCCCACTTCAGACAGGTCCACTAGCAATGGCTGAGTTAGCCAAGATGGAAAACTCATTTCTTTTAAATCAGAAAATCTGTAATTTAAATCATAGGCCAGTATTTTCAAATGATCTACAATGACAAGTAAAGCATCATCAGTTACCTCACACTTATTTAGCCAATATAACTGGGTATATTTTCTTGCAGAAATATTCTTTTGACATAATTCCAGAAATGTAATGAAGCCAAATATCTTTGTCTTTGAATCAACAAGGGTCATATTTGCTCCTTGAAGTTGCTTATTTAATATATTCAGTTTTTCAAAAATATCTGCCAAATAACTCTCAAAAGCTTTGCCATCAACTGTTAACAGGAGCTTCATTTCAGGTTTGCCCTTCAAAAAGTCACTAAGAATATAAAATAGTTCCATGAATCTTTTCAGGCAGTTGCCCTTTGACAGCCACCTTACATCAGTGTGAAGCAATAATCTTACATGGTCTGCGTTTTTATCCTCACAAAAAACTGTTTAAAGAGACACTCACATTTAGCATTGGCTTTGATAGTGTTGATACATTTTATTACTGACTTCAATATCTCATTTAGAACAGGTGAAATGTTTTTGGCAACTAAATTTTCTCTGTGAATAACAGTGCACAAGCAACATTTCTGGATTGTCATCCTTCATTAATTTTAAACAGCCATTTTTCTTGCGCATCAGAGCAGGGGCACCATCTGCAGCACAAGATACAATGTTTTCCATTAGTATTTTATTGTCATCCAAATAGTTTTTAAGTTTATTGTAGATATCAATGGCAGTAGTGGTACTTTCTAATGATTCGCAAAACATCATCATCTCAAAAAATTCATGATCAATGTATCTCACATATGCCAACAATAGGGCCTCACTGTCTCTTACAGTAGATTGATTCATCTGTATTGTGAATTTCTTTGATTTTAACTTTTGAATAAGCTGTACTTCGACATCTCTACTCATCTCATCTATTCTGCTGCAAACAGTATTGTTACTCAGTGGCATGTCTTTGACATCTTTGTCATCCTTCTCCAGAACTGTTTTGAGAAAAATTGATATTGCTGGCTTAATTAAATCCTCACCTACAGTATGATTCTTTCCAGTTTTTGCTATAAGTAGAGAAATTTCATAACTAGCCTCAAGAGTACGATTATTGGTTGCATTTTGTGCAGAGAACAATGAATTGATTGTTGATCTATTTTCAAACTTCTCTTTTAGTGATTCAAAATATTCCAATTTTGAATTTACATGAATACTATGTTTTGCCTTCAAATGTGCCTTGAGACGGCCACGTTTCATCGATTCATTGGTCAAACACTGTTGGCATAATAGACAGAAAGGTGCCCATTCATCATGCACAGCAGGTATAAAACCAACTTCAAATACTCCTCTCAATACTGATGAACTTTTCTTTTGCTTGTACTACTCATTTTAATCACAGGGTAAATAACTGTAAAGAAACAAAATACTTTGTAAATAAATATGCAAAATATAAAATATAATTTTTTAATACGTTAACACGTATATATATACAGTACTGTATATATATATAACTGTCATCTTTTGCATTTGATCATGATTCTTCCGATTTAGTTCCGATTCGAATCTTTTACATGTCACACAAAACACACAACAGCTGATTTACTGAATTGGTGATAGCCTTGCCAAGCTTCTCAGCCTGATATTAAAATAATTTTCTCTAATATATCTAAATTATTTTCTAAATAATAATCTCAAATTATTTTTTTATCATATAAAATGAAAATAAATAAAACACCACAAAAATAATTATGAAAAAACAATCAGCTGTGCAGAAAATCTTTTGTTTACATTTCATTGGCACTCTTTTAGTGAATCAACAATGTATCGCTGGCCTACAAGTGATTCACTTCGACCCTAAATCTAGATTCACTAGATATGTCAAAAAACACGCAAAAACAGTGCCAAGGTAATCAATCAACTTCAGACAAAAGATGACAGCTTATATGTGTGTCTAACCATGAGATGCAATTATATGTACCACATGTGTAACACACTTTTTTATTTCTAAAGACAAAAACTAATGTATGCAAGATGAACACACCTTCCCCCAAACGCTTTTCCTCAACAATTGATATATGGCGACATTTGGAAGCTTATATCGCTAGGGGGAGTTGCCAGATTTCGTCAATATCGCTTAACATGTTAAGTAAAATATGGAATTGTTGTCGTCATGTAAAAATGTTGCAAAAAAAAATAATTATGTTATTGAAATTTTAAAATATATTTACTTATAAAACTTATGTATAAATTTCATTTTATTGTAGCATTTTCAAATTGCCCTACGTTGGGAATCACTGCTGTAGACTATAAAGAACGACTAATTCGGCAAATATCCCAAATCATGGCTTGATACCTAAGTTATTTTGACGCAGGTCTAAATTATATGCTCAAATGCAATTATTGATATTAAGTAATTGTTGGGAATTGTTGTCAATATTGTTGTTTGTGATATATATCCTACGTGAAGAATCTAATGACCAAATTCCTCAGTGAACCTCTCACGTGCTCGCATTTCGAGGAAGTCACGGTCGTCTCACTAATAGATAGTTTATCCATTGTTTTAAGTGGTAACCTATTAAACGAACTATGTTAAACCTATTCCATCTTATGAAAGTCATTAGTCTAAAGCAGTGGTATTCAAACTTTTTCCTTGGCGTACCCCTTTAGTTTGTTATTTTATTATCGTGTACCACCTCCCCCTCAGTTTCCAAAATAAAAATGTTGTTATACAATTTACACAGAATATGAAGCTATCAAACGATCTTTATTTATGACCACCTAATTATTAGATATATATATATATCATAGCATTTTAATTATACATTTTACACAACTCAAGCAATTTATACATTTTAACTCAGGCAAATATTAGAATCTAATACAGTTAATTAGTAGGAGACATTATAAAGAGTAGAGATAGGATTTATAGGTTACATAAGTGTGATAAAGGCAATTTGTGGTTACGAAACAACTACATATCTCTAAGGCGTGAAGCGAAAAGTGTAATAAAAAAGTCCAACGCGAATTTGAAATCTTCATAGCTCGTGATAGTAAAGAAAACCCCAAGCAATTCTTTCAATACGTCACCAATAGGAATCCAGTAAAAAGTGTCTTGGGGCCATTGAAAAATGTTAACAGAGATTTAGTTTCTGAAAACAAGGAAATGGCTACCTTGCTAAATGAATTTTTTATGTCAGTTTTTACTATAGAAGATGTAACGAATATATATCCCTATGTTCATAGACATAATAACTTTTGATAATGGTAATATTTTGGATAATATCGTGGTTAGTGAAGGGGAGGTAATGCACTATATTGATAAAATGAAAATGCGTAAATCACCGGGGCTGGATTCCATATATCCCATACAACTAAAAGAATTAAAAGATAGCATTGTTGTGCCGCTAACAAAGATTTTTAATGTGTCTAATTCTGAGGGGTGCGTACCAGATAATTTCAAGTTAGCAAACGTAACACCTATCTTTAAGAAAGGCGATAAAGGTGCAGCGGGAAATTATAGGCCAATCAGTTTAACGTCTGTTGGAGGTAAGCTACTGGAATCAATAATTAGGGATCGTATAGTCAAACACTTAGAATTGCATAAGCTAGTTAGAAATACGCAGCACAGTTTTAGGCAAAACAAATCCTGCTTAACTAATCTTTTAGAATTTTTTCAAAGCGTGGTTGACGTTTACAATAGTCACCAGGCGGTTGATGTAGTGTATTTAAATTTTCAAAAAGTGTTTGACACCGTACCACACAAAAGACTCATTGAAAAAACTAAGGCTCATGGAATCAGGGGTGTAGTAATAAATTGGATAGAAGAGTGGTTGTGAGGTAGGAAACAGAGGGAGGTTGTTGATGGGGCGGAGTCGTGTTGGGCTAATGTAGTGAGTGACATTCCTCAGGGTTCTGTATTGGGCCCCTTGCTTTTTCTTATATATATTAACAATTTAGATGTCAGCCTAGTCAGTACAGTTTCAAAGTTTGCGGATGACACGAAGATAGAGGTAAAATCCAGGAAGATCCGAATAAAATCGTTGATTGGTCAGTCACATGGCAAATGAGATTTAACATCAATAAGTGCAAAATTTTGCATATAGGTTCACATAATGGTAATTTTGTGTATAGTATGTCAGGGAAAGAGTTAACAAGCATAGAGCAGGAAAAAGATTTAGGAGTTATAGTCACTGGTGATTTAAAAGTAGCGAAACAAAGTACAGCAGCAGTCAATAAGGTGAACAAAGTGTTAGGTTTTATAGCTCATAATTTTGAGTACAAATTGCGCGATATTATAGTTCCTCTTTATAAATCATTAGTTAGACCCCAGTTGGAGTACACGGTCCAATTTTGGAATTTGCATATGTGCAAAGATATAGACAAAATCAAAAGAGTTAAAAGATGAGCAACTAAAATGATTCTGTCGCTTAGGTCAAAGTCGTACGAGGATAGGCTTAAGGAGTTAAAATTGATTACACTCAAGACTCGGAGGCTAAGGGGTGATCTAATCCAGGTTTTCAAAATTATGAATGGGTTCGATAATGTAGATAGAGATAGCTTTTTTGAAATATCTCAATATAATAGGACTAGAAATAATGGGTATAAGTTGACAAGTAGAAGGTTTGAGATGACAGTTGCCAAAAAATTTTTTTACGCATAGAAGAGTAAATAGCTGGAATAGTTTGCCGGTAGAAGTAATTAGTAGCACATCTATAAACATGTTTAAAAATCAATTAGACGCATATGTTGACAGATTGGGTATAGTTTAAGGTAGTAAAATTAAGGCTTTGTGGTGATAGATCCCACAGCTCAACACAAGTGTTGTGGGATATAGGGAGGCAGCATCTTGGGTTAGGGGATGCCGATGGGTGCCCCCCATAGTACTCTGAGGTATTGAAAAACTCATGATCTTCACTTGCCCTACAAACACCTTTAAATGGGAGACCCACAATGGGTGCACCCACATTTCTACATTACTGTACAGTCTTTACAGCCACACCTAAACTTTTCCTCCTAAGTATATATATTGTAATGTATATGGTTGTAAATTGTGACTTGGTCTGCAAGTGATATGGACTGTGACTTATTTTTGGTTGGCAAGGTCAAAGTACTGGTATTGATGGATACTGTAATGAAATTGACTGGATTCTTTGGATCTGATATATTTGCATGTCAGTTATAAATAGATATAGAGTGTAACATATTTGTGGATAGTAGTCTATTATGACTTGATCCTCTGGATCCAGAGATTCTATCTTCAGTTTGAAATTGATAATTAATTAGTTTGAAATTGATAATATAATTATTTAGTTTGTAAAAATTAGTCGTTGCCAATGTACAGGCAGTTTTTACGTAGTGAAGCCACCTCGATGGGCCAAAGTGGCCCCCTAGTGTGCCCACTATAAAAATTTTCTTATGTTCTTGTGGTTCAGAACCCATGTAAAATTGTAGGTCCCCTCTGCCACCACGGAGGACATGCACAATACACAATTACGAACACAGTTAGGTAGACCAGCCATGAGTGGATCCTAGGGTCTTTGTTGGTCTGAAACATTATAACATAATAAATCGTCTGAGCTTTTAAAATATATATTTTAAATACTTTCAAGTAATTAATGCGATGGGTGGGACTGTCACTAGCAAGTTCTATTCGCGGACGAACATGTGTGAGTGCCATTATGAGGCAAGCTTCTGGATGTAGGTGGTTTCTTTCTTTCGACTTGATAGCTGTCAGTGCCAAAAATTCCTTTTCACATAAATAGGTGGATGGGAATGGAAGTAGTTTGTTGATAGCAAATTCACTTAATTCTTTGTATTTAATATGGGCCAATTTCCAAAACTCGCAGACAGAAAAGTCATTGAATTTATGTTTAAGTGAACTGTCAGCTGCCAATTCAATCAATTGTTCTTTTAAATGAGCGGGAAGCTCCGCATTAGACACAGCAAGGTTCGGAAATGGGTTAGTTATCCATTCACTTTGTGGGGAATCTCTATTAATACATGGAAATTAATGCAAAAATGATTCACAAAGGCTCACTAAATGCTGCTTTATAATATTCATAACTGAGTTACTGACAAAAAACTCGTTTTCGTGACAGAATTCGCTGAATATTTGGAAAGGTGTGGTATTATTGTCTTCTATGCACTTTATCCAGTATAAAATTTTCCCAAAAAATCCCTTGACTTTTTTTGTGCCTGCAATATATTTTTGTCATACCCCTGAAGTTGAAGATTAAGTTCGTTTAATTTGGTAAATATATCTGCCAAATAATTCAGTTTACAAAGCCACTCCTCATTTTCTATAAGTTTTAATAAGTCTGAATTTCGGCTGTTAAGTAAACTTCTCACTTCATTCCTAAGTTCAAAAATTTGTGTTAATACTTTTCCTCGTGAAAGCCAGTGCACTTCAGTGTGCAAAAGCAACCGAGTATGATTTTTGCCCATCTCCTCACAAAGAATTTTAGAGGTGTGAATTCACTGCTCGAGACTTGATATAATTTACTATTTTTACAGCATTGTACAATTCTTACCAATTTGTACCAATATCGGGTAATTTAATAATAATTTAAATAAAATATAAAAATATAAAATAATTAATATTAAATAATTTAATAACAACTTGTACCAATGTTGAGTTAAATTTATAATTAAATATTAATATTATAAATAAATGATTATAATATATACCTATTTTCAAAAAAATTGAAATGATAGATGATAATTATAATTGTATAAATTCATTTTATAGTTGATTAACCAACTTGCTTGTTTTTGCAGCAGAGCTTACGTACCCTCAGGAAACCCCTCGCGTACCCCAGTTTGACTACCACTGGTCTAAAGCAAGACTGGTGGGCCGTGAATCAGAGAAATTTGATTTGTTCATTGTAATTATTACGTAATATAGTATACTGTATATAGTAGTATATAAGAGTTTATTGGTAGCATATCATATGACAATTCCCATAAACATGTGATGACCTCGATGTTGCCAGTTTTTATTTTTTTCCTGAAACTATTACCTTCTCATAGTTTGTTTCAACAATGCATATATTATCATCTCCAAAAGCGTAAACATTGCAAGAAAAGATTCTAACTAAGGATAAGTAAAGTTCTTTCATGGTCACAATAGATGACCAAACATAAAAATATAATAAAATCTTATATTAACATAAATATATATTCAATACACATTTACGTCATGGCTTTAACATCAGTATTTCATATAGCTTCCTCCAGCATCAATAATTTCTTGCAATCGTTGCGGCATAGAAGAGGCCAGATTGTAGGGAATGTTTGGTGTTCGGCGTAAGCTCTCCCAACTATTCCTCGTGTGAGCTAAAAGTGTTTAAAATGTTCTTTCATTGCGTTGCTCCCATTCATTAATCATTATTGCCCAAAGGTTTTCAATCAGATTCAAATCAGGAGAACGTGGTGGCAGAATTAGATTAATAATCTCTGGGTGATCTTCGTACCACGCTCTCACAACGTTACTCATATGAATGGGACTGTTATCTTCCATTAAGTAAAATGGTTCCGGTGCTGGAACCAGATACGCACGAACACTGGGTAGCAGCACCTCTTCCAGTATCTGGCAATATTGCTGTCCAGTAAAGCGTCCATCTACTTGAGTCAATTCTCCGACACCATAGCCAGACATCCAGCTACGTTTGCTCGGGAAAACATTTCCTCCTTCATAGCATTTTCTGCGCTGCCTCCAACAATGCAGGGAACCATGACTATCTGTTGAAAATGTTTTTTCGTCACAGTACATAACTTTTCTCCAGAATTCTTCCTCCTGCGGCAAGTATTGCAAGGCAAATCCCATCCGTGCCTCTTTATGCTCAATCGTCAATGCAGGTTTTATAGCTGGACGGCGAGAAAAATTCCCTGCCTCGTGAAGTCTGTTGTTCACTGTATTTGCACTACAACGAAGGTTCAGGTGTCTGTAAATATGCGTCGCTGGAACAAATGGATGCTCTCTGTCATGATTAACAATCGCAGCATCTTCCTCTTGAGATGTTGAACGCAGAGGACCAGACCTCGGGAAAGTAGCGATTGAGTTTTCTGCTTCATACCGATGAATCCACCGTTCCACAGTGCTTCGATGAACATCTAGTCATCTTGATATTTCTCTTATTGGCATACCATATTCATGCAATGTCACCATTGTTTGTTCCCCGCATTGCCTGGGTCGTCTCGTGGTGCACAGATGGCCTTTCCATCTTTGTGTAAATGGCTTATGTGAAGCGTGCTGGGACGATAAAGGAAATGAGGATACCATGCACCCCTTCTGAAATTGATTTCGGTTGTGAAGGGTACCAACCCTTTGAATGGTAATACTAATCAGCCAATTTCCTATTTTGTTGAACATATGTATAAAAAATTCATTTTAAAGCCAAGGATCCAAAGATTGTCAGCAATAGTTTATATCCCAACTGAATATAGTCAGCCATCAACAGTATAATCATATTTTATTTCCATAACTACTCATGACTACTCTGTCATAGTAAATAACCTTATTATGACTTAGGTAGTAGTGGTAATTCTGAGTGGTGGCCTTGAGCCACATACATTAAACCTGTCAGTGCGTCTAAGACCAGACTCTTCTGTTTCTGTCAATTCATTGTTAGTTTAAGGTATTTTGCTCTTTGTCTTTCTAGGTCTAGGGCATTAAAATAAATATTTGAGTGTGTTTAGCATTTCCTCCTCCCTTCGTAATTCCCCACCCAACCTCGTTTCCTTCGACATAGCAATGCTTACCTCCATCTTCATTCCACTTCCTTCATTAACCCTTTGAGGACCACGGGACATGTGTCCCAGCGAAATAATAATATAAATTGTACAATGATGCAACGTTTCTACAAATACATCTAAATGTTTATATAGGTATCGTTTAGTTGTTGGAAAATTAACCCCAAAATGGGTCATTTAAGTGACTATAGTTACTAACATATCTAATTGTGAATACCAATAACACCTAAACGTTTAAGTTCAAAGAAATGTATACCGGTCGTCAAAGGGTTAAACCTATTATCACTTTTACTGTCCCTTCCTTCCATCCTTCAATGCCAGCATTCTTAAACCTAGCACATAAATTATGTAATATCGAATCCAACACCTTAGATCTCTACGCATTCATGTTACTTGAAGACGCCTGTGTCTTAGGGGAATCTAAGTGTTGAGAGTGGGCTTGTGGGGTAGTCTATAGATTATTACAGATGACCTTGAATGCTCCAACTATTTAAAAATGATTATTACGCAAATCATATGGCTTAATACACACATGAATTTAAGTATTTCTTACACCGTTAGAACAATTATGTGCACCAATCCGAACACACCTCCGCTGCCATAAGGACTGCCCATTTTATACCTAACAGACTAGCTTGGGACGAGACAGAGGCGCGAGACTTCTTGTAAGCACTGTACACTAAACTGATAACAAAATATGTTCGTGAAATATAAAACAAATGAACTGCACTTTGATCATACTTTGATATTGAAAATGATATGTAACAAAACTGTTTATTTAACATATTTCCATTTCATGTACAGTGCCCGCGAAAAGTATCCGATCACTCAAGAAAATACAATATTTTCCCTTGATATTCAGAGACACATAATTCACTTTCTATTTGTTCTAGCGACATCTGGTAACTTTGAGGTTGCTCGCTGATATGAGAGCTATCCAACGCATTCTCAAATTAGTGTTCTGGTAGCCTTCGTTGCGGGTGGCTGTGTCTCAAAGTTGTCAGATTTCACTGTTTGTGTAAATTTATTGATATTTTGTTATTTTTTACAGAAAGTGGTGTAAATAAAATTTATATATAATGTGTGCTAAAAAACAACTTAAGAGTGATTGTCGAGGTGCTATTGTTGCTTTGCATACATGTGGGAAATCACAGAGACAGATAGCTAAGGAATTAAACATATCCCAAAGTACCGTTAATTTATGGGTTTCACGGGCTAAGAACAATGCTGGCCTAACCACGCCAGTCCCTAAAAAACGATCTGGCAGACCGAGAAAAACAAATTCACAAACAGACAAACTTATGAAACGTTTAGTATTGAAAAACCCAACAATAACTGCGAAAGAAATAAAATTTAATATGAATAATTTGTTATCTGGTGTTTCTGAACGAACTATCCAGGAGCGGCTCCAAAAAGAACTCGGATTACCATCTCGCCATGCTGCTAAGAAACCGTTCATTAATGAAAAAATGCGTAAAAAACGTGTCGCATTTTGTAAAAAATATATTCATTGGACTGTTGATGACTGGAAGAAGGTTTTATTTAGTGATGAGTCGACATTTTTGACATTCAGAAGTTGTCCAAAAAAGGTTCGCCGGCCCATTGGCTCAAATAGGATGGACCCTAAATACACCCTAAAGACAATGAAACACCCTCCAAGTGTGATGGTTTGGGGTTGTTTTGGTTACTATGGGCGTGGAAACCTATATTTCTTCCGAAGAACACAACTATGAATGGTGCATGGTATTTAGCAATGCTACAGGATAAACTTCCAATGGCAATGGCAATCCAAAGGACAAAAACATACATGCATGATGGTGCACCATGTCACAGGGCCAAAATAGTGACAAAATGGATTACTGACAATAAATTTGATATTTTGGATTGGCCTGGTAATAGTCCAGATCTCAATCCGATAGAAAATATGTGGCTAATAATAAAAAATAAGGTTGAATGCCACGACACTGGCTCAGTCGAAAAATTACAAGAAGCCATCAAAAAGGTATGGTGCAAGGAAATATCAGTGGAAGTTTGTCAAAACTTGATTAAATCCATGCCAAAACGTCTAGAACAAGTCATCCAAACCAAAGGACAGATGACAAAATACTAATATAAGGTTAGTATACATTTAAACATTGTTTTTTATGTAAAAAATACAAATTTCCAGGGTGATCGGATACTTTTCGCGGGCACTGTACTTAATGACCAAGAACACACAAATGCTACATGCAATTATTAAAATGCAAATTGACTGCTAAATTCCATGATAAATGTACTCTGGTGTTCATGACAATAATTTGTAATATTACTATTACATTTGCATATACATATAATATGTTATTAAGTGCCATTAATAGTTAGCATTTATAGCAATTCATCCATGAAAGGGGGGGTACAATTGGTAGGTTGCCCCCCTTTGTAAAAGTGGGGGGGGACTTGTCCCCTGCATCCCCCCTGCAATTGATGCCCATGGTGGAGAGTATGTACAAAGACTAAAAAAGATCTGCAAGACCCAACTTACATCAAAGAACAAAATAATAGCTGTAAATCAACTCACCATCCCTGTTATTAACTATAGTTTTGGGATCATAGACTGGCCACAATCAGAAGTAAACAAACGATGTTAAGACCAGAAAAATCCTCACTCTAAATAGAACAACATACTGGAACCAGTGTCTTCCCAGATTGTACATACCAAGGAAACTGGAAGGAATGGGATTGACTGAGGTTAACCAGCTGCACCAATCATTGACCAGCAGCATTGGGCAGTATCTGAGGAGTTCAAGTAGCCCTACAATAGCTCTGGTCCGTGAACACAACAACACAAGGGAAACACAGAATACTAACATAACCAAACTGGCCCAGCACTTTGGAGGAAATAATATGACAGAAGAAATATAAACTGAAAGAGTACCAGTCACCTTAATAGCTAGGAAAAATCGTAAAAGATTTGTGTTGGAACAACAGGCCAAACATGCAGAAGAATGGAACAACATCAAAGAGCTGGAAAATACTGTCAGGAACTACGGAAGGACTACATCAATAAAGAAGGATCATTGGAATGGTTAAGGAGAGGAGTTCTGCAATATGATGGAGAGTGACTAATAATGTGTGCCCAAGATCTTTCATTCCTAACAAATGCATTTAAAAAGTGGCTGGACTGAGTAATAACGGCAGGTGTAGATTCTGTCATGCTGAGGTGGAAAGTGTTGGCCATCTAATATCAAGCTGCAGGGTGCTCATGGCAGATGGGTACTATACAGCCAGACAATAAAATTTGCAAATATATCCTCTGGAAGATCATGACAGCATTAGAATTAGAATGCAGTAAGAAGTATGGGATCATACACCTGCACCAGTCACTGGAAATAACCATTATACTATATACTATGACACAGTAATTCAAACTGCCACTTTTATCAACAACTTGGCAGTAAAACTGGACATAGTAGTGTGGGACAAGAGGGGAATGGGTGCCTTCCTTAATAGGTCAGTGTCCCAAATTACTACAGCATTAATAGAGTGGAGAGAAAATCACCAAATACCAGGTGCTTATCTACGACATAAAGAGAAACTGGAGATTGAAAGAAGCTGGCATTCGCCCCATCATAGTTGGGGCAACAGGTATGATGAAGAACAACCTAACAACTTGCCTGAATTCAATCCCAGGACAGACCCAGGCCATAGAAATCCAAATAGGGGCATTAAAAGGAATAGTCACCCTCCTTAAACGAACACTAGGCCAAGTTCAGACAGTTGAAGTGTTTGGCTTCGGGTGGAAGCCTCACTTCCAGCTATAAAAAGTACCATAAAGAGTATAAACCAAAGAGAAAATCCAGTAAATCCCTGGGGATAGGGGATTTAAAGAATACTTCCCAAGTGGTCCTAGCATGTTGTAAAAGGTGACTAAAAATAAGGGATAGGTGCAGGGGAAACCCCTCTCACCTGTATGTAGCTTTCCACAAACAAGAATGGGACATAATGTCTACTAAGTAAAGCTCTCACTCTGGCAGGATGTTGCCCAGGATAAAAAGGTCCCCTCAACCTGCTTACGCACCATGGTGAGTGAGGAGAGCAATGGAGTAACTTTTCTCAGTCCCAGAGGAGAAGAAACTTCACTAAAGGTATCAATGCAGGGAATCCCACCAGGACAAGGTATTGACCCTGGACCCCAGCAGTTACATCAGACAATGAGCCCAACAACAAACATATGTCAGTATGAGACAATAAACTGGACCATTGGAGAAAAGTAAAGAACTTAATCCTAGCAGCAAATCAACGGTAGGCCAAGTTCAGATATAGTTGAAGTGTTTGGCTTTGGGTGGAAGCCCCACTTACAACTATTAAAAATAATAGAAAGAGTATAAACCAAAAAAGAGAGAAACCTTTTAAATGTGATTTGTTTTTAAACTACAGCATGCAGTAGTAGTCTCAAAAGCATTTAAGAGTACATACTGGAGAAAAAAGGTGGGTATGAAGAGCTTTTGAGCTGTGCTCCTCGCACACTCAGGTCCTGCTAACACAGGCTTTGGCTGTTCACAGCCATGAGGAAGTGACCTCCCTCAGAGGCACCAATCCTAGCTAAAAGCTTCAACTAATATGTGATGTTTACTAAGGAAAACTGGCAGGACGTTGCCCAGGATAAAAAGGTCCCCTCAACCTGCTTATGCACCAGGGTGGGTGAGGAGAGCAATGGTGCAACTTTTCTCAATCCCAGAGAAGAAACTTCACCAATGGAATCAATGCGGGGGACCCCACCAGGTCAAGGTATTGACCCTGGACCCCAGCAGTTACAACGGAAAATGGGCCCAACAAGTAGCCTATGTCAGTATGGCACAATAAACTGAACGATTGGAGAAAAGAAAAGAATGTAATCCTAGTGGCAAGTCAACGCAAGGCCAAGTTCAGACATAATTGATGTGTTTGGCTTTGGGTGGAAGCCCCACTTTCAACTATTGAAAATACTAAAAAGAGTTTAAGCCAAGAAAGAGAGAACCTTTTAAGTGTGTGTATTGTTCTTTTAGTGCAGCAAGAAAGCCTGTTCTGAATAGGCATTTAAAAATTCACACTGGACCAGCTGCTCATAAGCAAAACTAGTGGAGGACAACAGAATGAGAAACTTGAGTATGACATGGATTGACTACCAAAAAGCTTTTGACAGTGTTCCTCTCATGAGTCATCAAGTGTAGGAAGATATATAACCTAGACCATAGACTAATAATTCTGCCAGACCAGATGGAAAACTGGAGAAGTGAAATCATATTCTAACATGAAAGCCATTTGGGAATGAAAACTGTAATAATTAAGAGTTATTTACCAAGGAGACAGCCTATCACCATTCTTATTCTGCCTTGCACTGGATCCACTCAGCAAATTATTAAAACAAATAAACAAAGGATTCACTTTATCACAGTCTAGACAAAAAATCTTTCAAACCAATAAACCATCTTAAGTTCATGGATTACCTTAAATTATTTGCTGAGAATGAAAAAGACCTACAACACCTAACAGTGGTTCACAACTACTAAAATGATATAAAAAGGAAGTTTGGACTTGAGAAATGCACAAGATGTATCCTCCACAATGGGAGAGTGACAAGGTTGACAAAACAAAACTTGCAGAGGGGATTGAAGTAAATGATCTAGAAATGGATACCACCTACAAATATCTAGGAGTGGAAGAAATGTAACATCAAGCACTTAAAGATGAGAGAAGGTTGGCAAAGAATGTATCAGTTAACTAAAGGTCTATAAATCTGAACTTGCAATTAAAAACAAAATAACAGCAATAAACCAATTCACAGTACCACTCCTACAGTGCAGCTTTGGCATTATCAACTGGCCTGAAGGGAAAGTTAAGAAACTGGACACCAAAATGAGAAAAGGCCTTGATATGAACAAAATCATGTATAAAAATAAATGCCTGAGCAGAATATATCATATTGTCAAGAAGTCTATGGAGGCAGGGCCTAACTGAAACAAACACCTCACCCAGATCAACCATTATATGCATTGGGCACTACCTTAAGAGTTCCAGGAACAACAAAATTTGGATGGTCTATAAACATCATGGAAATGATCTTTCACAGTAGACCTCTGTAACAAAACTGGCAAAGAACTTTATAAATAGCAGCCTTATCCATAATCATGAAAATGAGCCAACACTAGCATCAATTATTGCAAGAAAAAGTGAGTAAATACATGAATATTATGTCTGAAGAGCAAACAGCAGGAGTGAATACAATGCCAGAGTAGGGAATTACATGGTGGAAAGAAATAAACCATATGCAGATGAAGATAAGTTATTTGAATGGCTAAAAAAGAAGAATACTGAAATTTGGTGGTCAGACGAGGAGGATAATAGAAGCACAAGACCAACCTCTCTACACAAAATGGATCTAAGAAAAGTGTAGGAATCTCCAACAATGACAAGTGTTGGTTCTGCCACAAGCAAACAAAGTTCGAGCCACTTAATATCAGGATGCTATACTCTCCTGGCAGGTGGCTTTTACGTGAAGAGGCACAACAGAATATGCACGCTGCTACAATGGAAGATCCGCAAAGAAAGTGGCATAGAAATAAATGAACAGTCTTGGAAGTATAAGCACCAATCAACTATGAAAATGATAGAGTAACCATATTCTTTGATCTAATGATTTCAGCAGGATAGTTTGTCGAAAATGGGGCAGTCAAACCTGATATTGTAATATGGAATAAATGTGAAAGAAATGTGAGCATTATCATCAATGTAAGTGTGCCTAGTGACTATAGCATAAACAGAGCAGAGAAAGAAAAATGTGGCTAAATACCAAGACCTTAAAAATACTCTAAAAAGAATATGGTCATATCAAGAAATAGATATAGCACCAGTAACTGTGGGAACAACAACTGCAGTGAAAGAGCAACAACAGCTGCAGTGAAAGAGCAACAACAGCTGCAGTGAAAGAGCAACAACAGCTGCAGTGAAAGAGCAACAACAGCTGCAGTGAAAGAGCAACAACAGCTGCAGTGAAAGAGCAACAACAGCTGCAGTGAAAGAGCAACTTGGCTTAATATCTGGAGCAGATACCAGGGAGAACATCCCCCCTGGCAGTATGTACAGAGACACTCTGAGAAACTGTAATCATCTCAAAATGTTACCTCGGGAATAAATTGGAGACTAACAGCACTTGTTGAACTGTGAGTGGGCGTTTGTCATTGAACTTGACCAAAAAAACATTAAAGTATGAAATCAGGAGGATATGGAATGTAGACCCAGAGATCATGCCAATAAATGGAAGGGGTTACAGATGTTATAAAGAAGAAAGTCCATTGAAGTGACTCCTAGTGGAAGTAACAACTTGATAGATAGAAAGATACTACAATTAATAATAGGATTCACCTGAGAGAATGCCTGGAACCTTCCCTGAGTTAAGGTTCAACTCTGGAGGTTGAAGGCTCTGCAAACCTTCTTAGAGATGTAAACACACACACACACACACACACACACACATTCTTTTATATCATCTGGATACGTTATTTTTGTATTCTTTTGTATTACACGTTGGGACATGAAGTATCTTCATTATATTATCGAGACAAATGTAAAAAGATTCGTCTTTAGTACCAGGATAGAACATTGTGTATTAAAAGTTATTTTCCATGCTTATTTTGTTTTCAGTATTTGACAACAATATGTAATGGTTATTCTGGCACTATTGATGAGCAAGAGATTTTCAATATGAATATTACTAATGAAGAAATTTGTAATGTTTTTATAGAATTTTCAGGTTTTTGTTATTGTTTGGCATTTAATTTTGAAAGCAAATTATGAATAAGCCACATATACAGTATATCTTCTTTTATTATGCATCAAAAGTTCTGTGAAAAAAATTGTGGCTAGAGACTCATGCACGTTACTACGCCCTTTACTTTGACATCGAGCTCTTAATCTCTCTTCATCTACGACTTTAAAATAATTCAAAGCCATGTTGATTAAATTTTCTAATGATAACATATATATACTGTATGTATAATGTCGGAACCATACGATCCACCATTTCCATGTTCGGACGATATCCATGTTTGTGCCATTAGAAGTTCGCTCAAAGAAACGAATGACCCTTAATT
>JAJOZX010003845.1:192500-212500 GCA_023014485.1 Bathynomus jamesi
TGAAACATGAACCATGCTGTACTACACTGTCGACGCGTCGTACTGTGCTAGTACAGAAACGTGTATTAAACCAGTAGAAGTATTTACATTTTTATATTTTGAGTATTTAAATACATTGTATTTAAATACTCATTAAAGTATTTAAATACTATATTAAATACATGAAAAACAATGTATTTATAAATACAGTTCTAAATACACAAATGTATTTAAATACGTATTTAAATACAAATGTATTTAAATACTGCCCAGCTCTGATTACGATTTACAAGTTTCATGAATAATTTGTCATGATTAACACGATCAAATGCTTTAGAGGCATCCACGAAACAAAAATACATTAGCATCTATAGTTGGGTATTTACAGACCATTTCCTTCAAGGCATACACACACATATCAGTACTGTGGTTTTTTTTAAACCAAATTGGTAATCACTAGTATACAGGTAATATTCAAGTCTATTAATAAGTATATATTCAAACACCTTAGACATAATACTGGCCAAGGCTATTGGCCTATAGTTATCTTTACTGTTAATTTTACCCTCTTTATCTTTTAGTACTGGCACCAAAACAACGGATAACATTGTATCCGGCAAAACACCATGTATGAGTAAACCTGGAAAGCACAAAGCTAACAGAGGCACTAATCTGTCCCTACTAAATTTCAGATGCTCAGCAGAAATACCATCAATACCGCATGATTTGTTACAATCTAAACATTTTATGGCCTGTTTAGTCTCAAATACATTCCTATATCTGGACTACAGGTAGCATCACAATTAACATTATTGTTCTTATGTACAGAGTTGAATAACTCATTGTAGTGTTCCTTCCATAATTTGACTATATTCTGAGTCCCAGTTACATTTTCAATATTAGCAGGGAGAGACATTGCACTCATATTCATTGTTTTTAATTTGTCCCAAAAGTTTCTTGGATTCTTAGTGGCAAGCTTTCTAGCCAGAGCATCCATGCTTAACTCATCCTCATGATTTTTTATATACTTCAATGTATATTTGAACCTGACATTAGCCATCTGTTTTTGTTGTAATACAGGGCCTTACCTTGGCTTCCCTTCTTCACACTACATTAAAAAAGCATCTCTGGATGTATTATGAAGTTCCGCCACATAATCGCCCTAGCCAGGTCTACATGTATAATTTTTTCTTCTGAAGGTATTTAAGTGTAGGCTAGCATTATTAAGAGGAAACAATTTGTTCATACATGTCTTTAAATGCCAAAAGTGTGTTTGAATTCTACAGTTTACATCCTGACAAGCTGGAGCATTATTAGGGATAGATATATTACTTAGCAATACATCAGACTTATTATCATACAATACTGTTGTTTGCCCTCATCACCAACTTTGGACCAGGCTAAATTCACTTTACGTGTATCATTTACCTGTGATAGCATCGGAATACAATTAATGTCAAACTCAATTAATAGGGGTATGTGGTCAGAACTAGCATAGGAGTACAAAACTGCCATATTCAGAACCACCTCATGGTTGGGTCATTGTGTTTGTACACCTGATGCAAATCATTCAGTGTGCCAACTATCACTAATATAAGTAAAGCTATCACCAGGAAGACTACACATGGATGAAAGGGTCAAGTTTTAATTCTTCACGAGAAGATCTCAAAAGAAATACTATTTACCAAGTGTGTATAAAGTAACGCAAATGAAGAGAGAAATCCGATTTGAATTATATTAACGCGAGTGAACATGGACAAGTAATATTTATGAGGTGCTGAAAATATTTTTTACAAGTTACAAAACAAGTTAAAACTAGTTTAAACCAGTTCAAATCGGATTTGTCTCTTCACTTGCTCTATTTTATACATACCCTGTATCTCCACAGAAGGCTTTTAAGTGGTTGATAAACAAAGCATTATCATGAAGCACATTAGCATTAAAGTCACCAATAATAGCTCCATATGTCGTATCCAACTCATCAATAATACTGCTGACCTTCCCCAATTTCATGAGGTAATCATCATCATTATCAACTGTCTGAAAAGGTATATAGATACACAGAATTACAAATTTTTTATTGTCTACACAAATTTCTATTCCAGTTAGCCAGTTCAAACCAAGTTTTAATTCACTAATATACTGTATTTCCCATAGCCCAACCTCCATAGAATGACTACCTCACCAGGTGGGTGACCTGTAAGTTATATAAGTTGAGAGGTTTCACCGTAACTTTACAAAAGAGAATAAACCTCTGGTAAGAATGCTATTACATATGGAAAACTATACCCTTACCCAAGAAATATGGGTAGGAACTCGAAAAGCGAGAGTTTAGGATTTAATTTTGACGAAATAACAATAGCAACAATAATAATAAATGAAAGTGTAATTCGGACCAATTTTTCTGATAATAAGCTAATGATCAGTGGGGGCTCGTGACTAAAAATTCTAGGGGTGCTCTGTCTAAGAATGGGTTGAAATAATTACTGAAATAAAAGGATGAGCAATGAATAAAAGTTTCAAAAGTTATTGAAAAAGTTATTCAGTGAGCTCATCCTTATATTGTTTTTGATTATTTCAATTGTAAATAAAAAACTTAGGGGTACTGCAGTTCCGCAGTGCCTTCCGACAAGTCGCCACTGCTAATGATACACGAAGAAAATCTGAAACTCAGTAAACCAAAAACGTATCCCAGAGAGTCGGAAGGAATATTTGAAGGTTTAAATATAAATTCAAAGAAAGTAAATTGGGAGAGTATAAATGAAGAGTTAGAAAAAAGTAAATCAGGAATTGCTTCTTTACGAGAAGACCCAAAAGAAATACTATTTACCGAGTGTGTATAAAGTAAAGCAAATGAAGAGAGAAATCCGATTTGAATTATATTAACGCGAGTGAACACGGACAAGTAATATAAGAGGTGCTGAAAATATTTTTTACAAGTTATAAAACAAGTTAAAACTAGTTTAAACCAGTTCAAATCGGATTTCTCTCTTCACTTGCTCTACTTTATACATACCCTGTATAAAACAGTCCCGTAACCAGGACTTCTCAAGTGGGGGTCGAAATTGTAGAAAGGCGAACCTTTTAGGGCAATGACCTAGTCACTGCGGAGGGGTTGTAGAGTAGTTTGTGAACTTTTAAACAAAATTGCAAGTGTTTATTTACTAAATGATATCATACTATTACAATGTAATATAATGTTATATATTATAATATCACATAAGTTATAAATATAGTTACAAAAGTGGACCTTTCCTGTCAATGGGGGGTGTCGTTCGATCCCCCCCCCCCCGCGACTGCCCCTGGCTAATGCCCTGTAATACAAAGTGAAATTATATCCATATCCTGAATTGTCGTTCGAAGACGTCAAGTAAGAAAAGTACAAATATATATATATATATATATATATATATATATATACTTTTTATTTTCACAATTTTATTTACACACCTGATAGATTATAAACACATCACTTCTCAACATAGTCTCCCTGTTTCTCAATAAACTTAGTCCAGTGATCTACAAGCTTCCTAATACCATCACAAAAGAATGTTTTTGGTTGTGTGCGTAGCCAGTCATGTACCGCCTCCTTCAGGTCATCATCGCCTTGGAATCGCTGACCTCTCAAAGCGACTTTTAGTGGTCCAAACAGGTAAAATCCGAACGTACCGGGTCTGGACTGTAGGCTGGATGGTCGAGAACTTCAAATTTAAGTTCTTGAAGGCATTTTCTAGTCTGTGCAGCGGTATGAGGGCGCGCATTGTCGTGTACACAGAATAACACCTTCCGACAATCTCCGTTTTGTGCGTGGCGAATTGCTTGCTTTAACTCATTCCGAAGCATGTATTCTTGTTTTTTGCTTTACAGTACCAAATATAATAATAAATTAAATTGAATGCCCGGTTAGGTCAACTGTACGCCCTTGACGATTGGTTAGGTTTAACAAAGATATCATTTGGTAATTGAGGCTGGGGGCCCTGATCTTCAGGTGATCCAAGGTATTTATAGGATGGATAAATTTAGGGAATTCTTGACTGGAGCTTAAACGTTGGATTTTAAGCTAAATAAGGGATCAAATGAAGATCAGGGCCCCCCAACCTTCTTTAGTTAGCCTTATAAGGCTAACTAATAAAAATATCACGACTTAACCTAACCAATCGTTAGGCCAACTGTACGCCCTTGACGATTGGTTAGGTTAGGTCGTGATATTTTCGTTAGTTAGCCTTATAAAACTAACTAAAGAAGGCTGGGGACCCTGATCTTCAGGTGATCCTAAATAAATATATTTTAAAATAGTTACACACTTTAATATTTTAATTTATTTATTTTTCATTAATTTAAAAGAATTTCCTTAAATAAAACATTATTTTTGATATTTAAAAATAAATAAAATTTTATTCAAACAAAAAATTTGAAAGAAAATTCCTGTTGAAAGAGGTGCTTAGCAGAAACATTGTATCCGGTTAACACGTAGGTGTAATCCTTTAGGAATGTTCCGTTTTTATTTTTGAGAATAAATTATTCTTGTTGAGATTGCGTAAGAATGGAATTGAATAAGTTTTCATGAAAGTGCGTCTTATATATAATGTTTCAGACCAACAAAGACCCTAGGATCCACTCATGGCTGGTCTACCTAACTGTGTTCGTAATCGTGTATTGTGTATGTCCTCCGTGGTGGCGGAGGGGACCTACAATTTTACGTGGGTTCCGAACCACAAGAACATAAGAAATTTATGTAAAAACTGCCGGTAAATTGGCAACGACCAATTTTTACGAAACTAAATAATTATCAATTTAAAACTAATTAATTACACTGGGGAACAAATTTCAACTTTTTGTCTATTGAATTAGATTTGACAGTTAGTTCTAGGTAATTTGGGTGCGCTGAGCACGAATTTTTACTCGGTTTTGCTCTATCAGGTCCTGATTTTGCTCAACACCCCTCCTCTTTCGTCGTATTCATAAAAAGGTTTTTTTCTCAATACTCGCTGTCTTTTTGCAGTTACACATTATGCAACTAGGTTTTTATCTAGGTATTTGTACCTATTGTTATGGTATTGTTGTATTATGTATATTTTTATATGTAACACCCTAAAAATATTTTTAATTTTGTCATTTTTAACCCATTTTAATATTAGTAAATTAAGCTAAAAATATCATAGAATTCTAAAATTTTCTCGAGCGTTCCTGTTCTCTGTAGAGTATTCTAGAGGGACAACTAAAATATATAAAAGCGACTCGTTTCCAGAGTTAATCAGTCAATTCAATCAGTCAGTCAGTCAGTTGAGTTAGTTAATTAAGTTTGGGCATTAACATAATTTTGAATTGGCATATGATTTAGTGAGTAATTTTGTCATCGTGATTTAATATAGTTGATTTAATTAGACGTAATTTATATTGTACCTACTCATCCGTGTTTCTAGTTTAATTTCATAGATTGTAAGTACCTATTTCATAATAAGTACCTATTTAAACTAATTTTTGTGTTTATATTTCAGATTTTCTTAAATTTATATGAATTAAGGGCTTTAAATACCTTTACAAATTGGCAGAACAATCAAGCAATATGTCATCAAGCACTAGAAAGTTCAAATGCAAAAACAACCCTGATTCCTTCTGTTATATATGTGGAAATTTTACACTTCCACATCAACGAGCAAATATAACTGACTTCGTAAAAAGAGCTTACTTAGCTTATTTTGGCATAAAACTGGGGGACCAAGATAAATCGTGGGCTCCACATAAAGCCTGCACTATATGCATTGAAAGACTGCGACATTGGACGAAGGGTTCGGATTCAAAAATACCTTTTGGAGTTCCGATGGTAAGTTTATGATTTCATAAAACTACGTAATTTAATCACTAGTATACTGTAACTTACCTAAATGTAATTGTAACTTAGGTACATAAACAAAAATTTACAGAAAATGTTTATAAGAATCTCAAATATTGCATAAGGTTGAAACACATAGAAATGTTAAATGTTTGGGTGATAACTTTTGATAAAATTCATAAAAACAAGTCTCTCGTCGCTTTTGTTAACGCTTTACAATTTTTTTTCCATATCAGGTGTGGCGAGAGCCTACTAACCACGAGACCGATTGCTACCTTTGCTTTGTCAAGACTTCGGGCTTCACTAAGAAAAATAAACATTGTATCGAGTACCCAAATTTCGACACCGCGATACGACCTGTGCTACATTCAAATGAGATCCCCATTCCAAAATTTAAGGGTCTGCCAACTCAAGAATTAGTTGAAGATGTTCCTGAAAATATTGTTATGCACTTTGAGGAGTCAGACACCGATTTTGACCCCAGCGTATTTGAAAGTCAAAACGATCCGCAAAAGTTTAACCAGGCCGAGTTGAATGATCTTGTAAGGGATCTAAATTTGCCAAAAAAGGCTGCGGAAATTTTAGCTTCAAGACTTAAAGAGAAAAACTTGCTTACTTCAAACACATACATTTCATTTTACAGAAAAAGAGAAGAAGAACTTGTTAAATATTTTAGAACAGAGGATAGTTTAGTATATTGCTGCGACATAGTTGGTTTGTTAAAGAAGATGGGGGTTGAGTCTTACGATGCAAATGATTGGCGCTTGTTTTTAGACAGTTCGAAAAGAAGTCTTAAGTGTGTGTTGTTGCATAATGGCAATCTATACGGCTCGATACCGATTGGGCACTCAACAAAATTAAAAGAAAAGTATGAACATATAGAAAAGGTTTTAAATCTTATCAAATATAGGGAGCACGAGTGGATCATATGTGTTGACTTAAAAATGGTTAATTTTCTGCTAGGACAACAAGGAGGGTATACTAAATATCCCTGCTTCCTTTGCTTATGGGACAGCAGAGCCAAGGAAGAACATTATTTCAAACAAATCTGGCCAGCACGAACATCACTTACTGTCGGAGAAAAAAACGTAATTAATCCACCTTTAGTGAGCAGAGATAAAATCATATTTCCTCCTCTGCATATAAAACTAGGCCTCATTAAACAATATGTAAAAGCTTTAGATACGAACGGCGAGTGTTTCAAATACATAACTTCAAAATTTCCAAGTTTAAGTTATGAAAAAATCAAGGCGGGAATTTTCGACGGTCCACAAATAAGAACAATGATTAAAGACAGCAATTTTCCTAATGTCATGAATGAACGCGAAAAAATGGCTGGTTCTCATTCGTGGACTTGATAGAAAACTTTTTAGGCAATTATAGGGCAGATAACTACGAAGAAATCGTAAAAAAACTTTTAAGGGACTACAAAGAGTTAGGTTGCAATATGAGCATAAAAATGCATTTTTTGAATAGCCATCTTGACCAATTTCCAAGTAATTTAGGTGATGTAAGTGACGAACAAGGGGAGAGATTCCACCAAGATATCAAAATTATGGAGGAACGGTACCAAGGCCGCTGGGATTCCCACATGATGGCTGATTACTGCTGGTGCTTGAAAAGAGACCTGCCATCAACAAGCAAATACGCTAGAAAGTCTTACAAAAGAAAATTTTTGCCACAGTGAAAGCTTCATATCTGTTTGTTTTTTTATTTTAAGTCATTTCTATCGTTATAATGTAATTTTACTGTAGTTTGAACTGCTTGTATTCATGAAACTTGAAAAAAAAATTTAACACATGACTTAATTTTTTAGTCCTAATTTGAAAAATCTGGAAAATGGCACATAGGCTGTCGACAAGAATCAGGACCTGATAGAGCCAAACCGAGTTGAAATTCGTATTCAGCGCACCCAAATTACCTAGAATCAAGTGTCAGATATCATTCAATAAAATACGTGTTGCCCAGTGTTATCGATTTAAAACTAAAGATAGAATCTCTGGATCCAGAGGATCAAGTCATAATAGACTACTATCCACAAATGTTACACTCTATATCTATTTATAACGGACATGCAAATATATCAGATCCAAAGAATCCAGTCAATTTCATTACGGTATCCATCAAGTCACGGTCCATATCGATTGCGGACCAAGTCAAAATTTACAACCATATACATTACAATATATACACTTACGAGGAAAAGTGTAGGTGTGGCTGTAAAGACTGTACAGTAATGTAGAAATGTGTGTGCACCCATTATGGGTCTCCCATTTAAAGGTGTTTGTGGGGCAAGTGAAGATCATGAGTTTTTCAATACCTCACAGTACTATGGGGGGCACCGCTCGGCAGAGGAATCTCTTTAAATGGGGTGTAAGGACAGAGAGTATCCCCTAACCCAAGACGCTGCCTCCCTATATCCCACAACACTTGTGTTGAGCTGTGGGATCTATCCCCACAAAGCCTTAATTTTACTACCTTAAACTATACCCTTTCTATCAACATATGCGTCTAATCGATTTTTAAACATGTTTATAGACGTGCTACTAATTACTTCTACCGGCAAACTATTCCAGCTATTTACTATTCTATGCGTAAAAAAGTTTTTCGCAACTGCTGTCTCGAACCTTCTACTTGTCAACTTACACCCGTTATTTCTAGTCCTATTATATTGAGATATTTCGAAAAAGCTATCTCTATCTACGTTATCGAACCCATTCATAATTTTGAAAACCTGGATTAGATCACCCCTTAACCTCCTAGTCTCGAGTGTTCAATTTTAACTCCTTAAGCCTATCCTCGTACGACTTTGACCTAAGACGGAATCATCTTAGTTGCTCGTCTTTGAACTCTTTCGATTTTGTCTATATCTTTGCGCATATGCGGATTCCAAAATTGGACCGCGTACTCCAAATGGGGTCTAACTAATGATTTATAAAGAGGAACTATAATATCGCGCGATTTGTACTCAAAATTTCGAGCTATAAAACCTAACACTTTGTTCGCCTTATTGACCGCTGCTGTACTTTGTTTCGCTACTTTTAAATCACCAGTGACTATAACTCCTAAATCTTTTTCCTGCTCTACGCTTGTTAAATCTTTCCCTGACATACTATACGCAAAATTACCGGTACGCGAACCCATATGCAAAATTTTGCACTTATCCACGTTAAATCTCATTTGCCATGTGACTGACCAATCAACGATTTTATTCAGATCTTCCTGAATTTTACCTCTATCTTCGTCATTAATCGCCCTACCACCCAGCTTCGTGTCATCCGCAAACTTTGAAACTGTACTGACTAGGCCGACATCTAAATCGTTAGTATATACAGGGTGGGCCGTAAGTTTCCATACATAGGAAAAATAAACATTTTTTTATGGACAACCATTTTTATTTATATAATATGCTCTACATGGTTGCCATTGTTTTGAAAACACATTTCAATACGTGTTCCCCACTGTTGATGAACACTCATTAGCACAGTTGACGTTATGCTTGTAATGGCGTTGGTGATACGTTCCTTTAGATGATTTATGTCTCGTATCTTTTCCTGATACACCATGGCCTTCAAGTGCCCCCAAAGATAGAAATCAAGGGGGGTGAGATCTGGGGATCTGGGAGGCCACTCCACAGGACCACGCCGACCAATCCAAGCATCCGGAAACTGCTGATCCAAATACCGACGCACGTGAAGACCATAATGAGGTGGAGCTCCATCTTGCTGGAAGTAAACTGGGAAGTTACCTTCCTCGTTTAGCAGGGATGGGAAAATCTCTTCTTGCAACATGTTAAGATACCTTTCGGCATTAAGATTTCCACTGACAAAAATTGGTCCAATAATTCTGTCACCCCATATCCCGGCCCACACCATCACTTTACCGGCACCTTGCATCTTCGTCGGACTCAGCCAGTTAGGGTTAGCATTACTCCAATAACGTATGTTTTGCCGATTAACCTCTCCATTGACGTAAAAATTTGCTTCATCAGTAACATAAAAACAAACGTTTAATTTTTCCTATGTATGGAAACTTACGGCGCACCCTGTATATAAGAAAAAGCAAGGGGCCCAATACAGAACCCTGAGGAACGCCACTCGCTACATTAGCCCAACATGACTCCGCTCCATCAACGACCACCCTCTGTTTCCTGCCTCGCAACCACTCTTCTAGCCAATTTATTACTACACCCCTGATTCCATGAGCCTTAGTTTTTTCAATGAGTCTTTTGTGCGGCACGGTGTCAAACGCTTTTTGAAAATCTAAATACACTACATCAACCGCCCGATGTCTATCGTAAACGTCAACCACGCTTTGGAAAAATTCTAAAAGATTAGTTAAGCAAGATTTGTTTCGCCTAAAACCGTGCTGCGTATTTCTAACCAGATTATGCACTTCTAAGTGTTCGACTATACGATCCCTAATTATTGATTCCAGTAGCTTACCTACAACAGACGTTAAACTGATTGGCCTATAATTTCCCGCCGCACCTTTATCGCCTTTCTTAAAGATAGGTGTTACGTTTGCTAACTTGAAATTATCTGGTACGCACCCCTGAGAAATAGACGCATTAAAAATCTTTGTTAGCGGCACAACAATGCTATCTTTTAATTCTTTTAGTTGTATGGGATATATGGAATCCGGACCCGGTGATTTACGCGTTTTCATTTTATCAATATAGCGCATTACTTCCCCTTCACTAACGACAATATTATCCAAAATATTACCATTATCAAAAGGTATTATGTCTATGACCGTAGGGATATTCGTTACATCTTCTATAGTAAAAACTGACGTAAAAAATTCGTTTAGCAAGGTAGCCATTTCCTTGTTTTCAGAGACTAGATCTCCATTTACATTTTTCAATGGACCTAAGACACTTTTTACTGGATTTCTATTATTGACGTATTGAAAGAATCGCTTGGGGTTTTCTTTACCGTCACGAGCTATGGAGATTTCAAATTCGCGCTTGGACTTTTTTATTACACTTCTCGCTTCACGCCTCAGAGATATGTAGTTGTTTCGTAACAACAAATTGTCTTTATCGCACTTATGTTGCCTATAAGCCCTATCTCTACTCTTTATAATGTCTCGTACTCTAGAAGTAAACCACAAGGGCTTGTTGTTTACTTTCGCACGCTTAATTTTGTACGGTACACATTCCTCATTTATAGTCCTAAATACCGTTACGAACGATTCCCACATTAGTTTTGCGTTGGAGTTCCCCATTACGTTTTCCCAATTGACGTGTGAAAATTTATTTCGAAATTTACTAAAGTCTGCGTGCTGGAAGTTAGGAATTTTAGTCGAGTTAGTTGGTTTCGAGTGACTTACTGAGAGGACAAACTCTACCATATTGTGATCGCTATTGCTCAACGGTTCTATTACTTGAAGATCAGTAATTAGCCTATCATCCGTAGTTATTACTAAATCTAAAATACTGTCCAACCTCGTAGGTTCCCCAACCTTTTGAATAAGAAAGCTATCCTCGAGAAAATTAACTAAACGATTACCTTCCGCGTCTCCCTGCATTGTATCGTAATTCACGTTGGCGCAATTAAAGTCACCCATAACTAAAGCCTGCTCACTACCGATTCTTCTCTTTAGTTCACGATATAACGCTTCGTCCGTATCAGCTGTTTGATTTGGGGGCCTATATATAACCGCAACAAGGAGTTTGAAATCGTTCAATTTAAGTTCTGCTATAGTCGAATCTATCGGTTCTGGAATTGAGTGCTTTACTTCTATAACGTTCGCAATATTATCTTTGATATACAACATAACACCGCCTCCTCGCCTACCTATTCTGTTTTTAACAAAAAGTCTATAACCTTTAATTTGATACTCCCCTATAAAGTCACGTGTTTCAGTGCTAAGTCACGATTCATTTATCGCATTTAAATCATAGTCCTTACAAGCAATTAAAGAAAAAAATTCGTTTATTTTATTTCGTAGGCTACGAGCATTTAAGGATAGAACCTTCAAATTGTTTGTAATTGCGACACCTTCGCGAGCGCGGGGGAAATTTGTGGAATTTAAGCTGGGACCGTTCGAGTTACGGCAGCCTGAAAAGAAGAGACAGTATTATGAAATAGTCTTCCTAAACGCGCAGCTCCAACTTCATTAAGATGAAGTCCATCTTCGAGGAACAAGTCCCTCCTGCCGTAGAAACTGTTCCAAAAATTTGCAAAATGCACTTCTTTCTGTTGACAAAGAGACTTTAGGTTATTGTTAATATAGGTCGCCTTGCTGTAGAAATCGCTTCGTTGGATAATTCGAGGAAGTATACCTGTTAAAACAATCTTATTAGTTTTCTCCTTTAATCGCTCTAATAAGTCCCTGTACCTAGCCAGCAGTTCTTCCGATCTAGAATTTAAAACGTTATTAGTACCGACATGAATAACGTACGTTGTGTCCTCGGTGGTACCCTCTGTAAAATAGTCAACACTATTAGTTATATCCTCCACCCTTGCACCAGGGTAGCAGTAACGGCGCCTACGACGAGGGTTTCTCCCACAGAATTCCTCGAGCTGCCCTCGAACAATGGAATCGCCAACGAGTCGTATTTCCGGTTCATCAGCATCTTCGAAACCTAAAACAGAAAACTTATTGCTTGTTATTACTGGTAGACAGGTCTTTGCTTTTCTCAATGGGGCTCCAGTTCGCACTCGAACGAAGGGTTGGGAACTAGGGGAAGAGAGAGGGCTATTTATATTATTAGTAGAGACTGAGGCAGGAGGGGTCGTAACTGGAGTCTCAAGGGATTCTAATTTTGCCGTCAGGAGCATCACGCTTTCTTCAAGTCTCACCCTGGCCCCCCTCTCACGTTCTAACTCGTTCCTCAGCACTTCCATGCATGAGCACCACCTGCAAACTAACTGATCATTATTATTAGCCATTGTAAACGCGTAAGCAGCAAATTTCCCTTCACAGCGACTGCAAGTACTTGACGGGGGTGCCATGCTTTTAATTAGTTGAACAACAAAAAAACAAAAAAGCGTTTGGAAATTAATAAATTACAACGTAGGTCTACCGCGTGCTTATTGTGCCGTCACCTGCGAAAACCGGCAAAATTGTTCTTGAAACGCAGAAACAGGTTCTTGTAACACAATTTTATGCTAAATGAATATATAATTAAGCTACCGACGAAAGAAATGTTAAAGAGAAAGTATTAAATGAAACTTATCTGGTCGCTGTTTACTGACTTAATCATTTTTTTCCCACGGTAGGTGACCCTTTTGGAGGTCAGGTAGTGTGTGAAGGAAAAATGAACCTTAAGAAACCACGATTCTGATAGATTTGAAAAACAACAAAGGAAAACCAAGGGAATTTCAACCTTATGACTGCACGTTTTCTGATTGATTTGAAAACCAAACAAGGCAAGCCACGTTCAGTAGCCTTGGTTTGATCAAATAATATAGTACTGAATAACGTCAATAAATGAAATATATTCGTTAATGAATGATTAGAACTTCAACTAGAAGGAAGAAAAAAATTAACTCCAAGGTCTTTCATATATTCAACAGTACACCTCGATACTCCCTGACGAAGTGTGCTGTTTTATATACGAAAGAACTTGGAATTTCCTTTTCCTTCCGAGTTTGCATCATACATATGCGGTATGTTTTAACACGCATCTCGCTAATGAATTGAAAACATGTTTTTCTTACGCAATTTGATGCGTACTGTTGGAAAATGATCTTCATTTCCTTGGGAAATGTGCCGGTTTTTCAGAAATGACTTCGAGTCATTTCTGGAAAAATGGCACATTTCCCAAGGAAACGAGTGTCCTATATCGTATGCGATATAATTCCGCTACGCATCGGAGAAAATAGTGGATGCGTTCATCTTTGTTATAAAATCGGTTAAATAAGTATCTCGTGAAATATTGGGGGAAATGTTCTTTCTTATTCCCTGACCTCAGCACCCAATTGAATGTCCACAAGGCGTTGCGGTTGTTTGAGAACGGCCATGAAGCGAAAAAATATCTAACATCGGTGTGTGGTCACTTAGGTACATCCACAACGCGTTGTGGCTGTTTGTTTCGCTGACTGAGCGATTTCCATATTTGGGCGTAATATATATATATATATATATATATATATATATATATATATATAATATATATAAGCAAAGAACCACAGGGAAAAGGAAACACGAAATCCGAGCGCTTTCGTGAGATATTCACATCTTCTTGTTCCTGAAGATGTGAATATATCACGAAAGCGCTCGGATTTCGTGTTTCCTTTTCCCTGTGGTTCCTTGCTTATTAAAAAGATCACGTGTTGTTCTGTGATTTTATTGTATATATACACATATATATGTATATGTATATAATATATATATATATATATATATATATATATATATATATATATATATAATAGAGAGAGAGAGAGAGAGAGAGAGAGAGAGAGAGAGAGAGAGTTACAAGGAAAAGAAGTACCTCAAAAGGCCTTGCGGCCCATACCGAGGAGGTACCAATGGCAACGGGTGCCACGGAAAATTTTGTACACACTCAAATAGTGTGCCAGATTTGGTCTAACTTTTTCTTGAACTGATCCACAGAGGAACTGTTCACAACTTCTGAAGGTAACCTGTTCCATGTGTCGCAGATCTTATACGTAAAGTAATTCCCACACACACTAGTCCTAAACCGTTTCAAATCCAACTTCCAACCATTGTTGCGAGTTGGGTTATCATTTTAAACTAAACATACTTCTAAAATCGACATCGTTGAACCCGCGTAAGAGCTTGAAAACCTCGATCAGTTGACCGCGCAGCCTCCGAGTTTCCAGCGAAAACAAGTTCAGGGCGCGTAACCGTCGATTGTAGCCCATATGCCTAACGGAAGGGATTAACTTTGTGGCCCTCGCCTGCACTCGCTCCAGCCTCTCAATATCTTTCCTGAGGGTGGGCGACCAGAACTGCACAGCATACTCCAGGTGCGGCCGAACAAGGGAATTGTACAGTGAGAGCACAATCTCCTTGTTCCGAAACTGAAATTGCCTCCTGATATAACCCAATAGTTTCTGGGCTTTCTTTTCCACCTCTACGCACTGTTTCGTAAACTTAAGGTCGCTGCTAATTAGCACACCCAAGTCCTTTTCTAAATTAGTCACCTCGATATTACTTCCCAACATCGAGTAGTCCGACTTGGGATTGGCATAGCCAATGTGCATCACTTTGCATTTACCCAAGTTAAACGGCATTTGCCATATTTCGGACCACTCTCCTATCCTACCTAGGTCCGCACGCACTTCCTCGATCGCTTCGGGCGTCCCAACATTGGCCCCAAGCTTGGTGTCTTCAGCAAATTTGGCGATCCGACTGATGATGCCACCGTCTATATCATTTACGTAAATGATAAACAACAGTGGCCCCAAAACGGAACCCTGAGGAACCCCACTAGTGACCGAGGCCCAACCCGAACTGGCCCCTTTAATTACAACCCTCTGCCGCCTATTCTTCAGCCAGTTTTCAATCCACCTACCTACTTCCCCACCGATACCCAGCGCGCGCACTTTCGCTATTAGCCGGCGGTGAGGTACCTTATCAAAGGCTTTCTCATCAATTGCTCTACTCTTATCATACTCACTCAACATGACGTGGAAAAACTCAAGCAAGTTGGTGAGACACGACCTATGCCGTCTAAACTCATGTTGGGAGTCTCCAAGCAGCTTGTAGGAATCCAAATGGTCAACGATCCTATCCGCTATTATCCCCTCTAATAATTTACTTACAACTGAAGTGAGACTAATGGGACGATAGTTCCCTGGACTTTCGTGATCCCCTTTCTTAAAGATAGGGGTCACGTTGGCTTCCCTCCAGTCACCAGGCACCTGGCCCGTCTCCAACGATTTGTTGAAGACTGTAGCCAGGTGGGGAGCCACCTGGTCGCGCACCTCCCGCAATACTCTGGGGAGAAACTGGTCTGGCCCAGGAGCCTTAAACGCGCTCAGTTTGTCTATTCTATCGGCAACGACTGTCGCGGTACATCGAACACTATCCAGGCCGCCACCTTCGTGCCTCACGCCTGGCTCGGGGATGATGCGGGTGTCCTCCCTGGTGAACACTCCAGCAAAGTACTCATTAAGCACATTGGCGATGTCCGCGTCGGAGGTCCGCAGAACGCCGCTTCGGTCCTTTAACGGATCTATCATGCTTCTAATGGGCTTTCTACTATTAACATAACTGAAGAACTCCTTAGGGTTGCCCTTGCAGAGGCTTGCCACCCGTAGTTCTTCGTTACGTTTCGCTAGCCTAACCTTCGCCTTCACTTCCCTACACAGGCGGACATACGCTTCAGTGTTCTCATGGGAACGATTGGCCTTCGCCCTCCTATACGCTACTTTCCTATTTCGGATAGCCGAAACGATGTCACGATTGAACCACTTAGGCTGCGTTGAAGCAGGGATGACCGGTTTTGAGGGTATGGCAGCAGACTGCAGCACCATAAACTCGTCCCGGAATGCACTCCACACTCCCTCAACATCGCCGCCGACTTCGAACCCCATCTCACCTACGCTATCCCTGAGGCTAACAAAGTCCGCCCGCCGGAGATCGAGCTTACCGCCTCTCGAGTTACTACGCTTCACCCGAGGGACGCGCACACGGAACCTAATCAGACCGTGATCACTCCCGCCCAACGATTCGTCAACGGTGAGGCCAGTGACGAGGTTGTCTTCGGTCGTGAATACTAAGTCTAGAACGCTTTCGCCTCGTGTAGGCTCATTGACCCACTGAGTGAGGAAGTTCTCAACAGCAAAGTCAACTAGCCTCCTCCCTTCAACATCAGCAGTCCTGTCTTCCCACTTTATGCTGCGACAGTTGAAGTCTCCTAAAACTATACACACCCTATCCCCTAGCAGGCTACTGAGTTCAGTGTACAGGGCTGTATCCTCCTCGAGAGAGAGAGAGAGAGAGAGTGAGTTACAAGGAGTTACAAGGAAAAGAAGTACCTCAAAAGGCCTTGCGGCCCATACCGAGGAGGTACCAATGAAAACAAGGGGAAAATTTCCTACACACTTAAATAGTGTGCAGGATTTGGTCTAACCTTTTCTTGAAATGATCCACAGAGGAACTCTTCACAACTTCTGAAGGTAACCTGTTCCACGTGTCGCAGATCTTATAGGTAAAGTAATTCCCACACACACTAGTCCTAAACCGTTTCAAATCCAACTTCCAACCATTGTTACGAGTTGGGTTATCATTTAAACTAAACATGCTTCTAAAATCGACATCGTTGAACCCGCGTCACGTAAGTGTCGATTGTAGCCCATATGCCTAACGGAAGGGATTAACTTTGTGGCATTCTTCAGCCGGTTTTCAATCCACCTACCTACTTCCCCACCAATACCCAGCGCGCGCACTTTGGCCATTAGCCGGCAGTGAGGTACTTTATAAAAGGCTTTCTCATCAATTGCCCTACTCTTATCATACTCACTCAACATGACGTGGAAAAACTCAAGCAAGTTGGTGAGACATGACCTATGCTGTCTAAACCCATGTTGGAGTCCCCAATTAGCTTGTAGGAATCCAAATGGTCAACAATCCTACCCGCTATTATCCCCTCTAATTATTTACCTACAACTGAAGTGAGATGGTGTTATTTATAGAGGTTCCAAAGCCTCTCTTCCCACGCATGAGGTAGCAGTAGGGTCCTAATCGTAAGAGTAGAGAAAAAGACAATACTAAGTTCTTTTTTTTTTCAGTCAGAGGAGAACATCCTTAACCTAAGCTAAAAGGACAGAGTAGGGATGGGAAGGGGTCCTAGTAACGGACGGGACAGGTTTGTACAACAGACTTCACCCGCCCTCCCGAAAGAGAGAGAACCTAAAGGAATTGGCAGCCAATTTCTCTAGAATCCCACGACTCGGGACCGGAGGGCTGTCACACCCCAAGTATAAAGTTTACAACACCCAGAAGGAACGTGCATAACCTTTATACCCCCTGAGAGAGAGAGAGAGAGAGAGAGAGAGAGAGAGAGATATTAGAATCACATGAAAACGAAAGACACACGTGATTTCAAGGAATAAAAAAAAAAAACATAACGGACGCTTGGAGACGCGTCTCAGAAATGCCGCGAAACTCCGCGTCTCAGAGGTTATATAAGCGAGGGTCCACTGATACACTGTAAGGGTCAATTATTATTTGACCTTACGTAGATACTTAATTAAATGCCAAGGTCATCAGCATCCAAATACCGGATTGGCATCCGGCACTGAGGCGCAAAAATAGTTTTTAATAAAAGCAAAAAAAGGAAGGAATGATTATAAAATTGTCAATATGAATTTGGTATTTTATTAACAACAATTAATAAGCTATGTGCAACAATTATTGGTAAATGCAAAAAGGATTTTTACCCGTAACAACTAGAGTTGAATGTATATAAATGCGAAATTAAATAATGGTACCAGTTATCTAATATATAACAATCTGTAACAAATAATCTGCACCTAATACTAATAGCCACAATGACAACCTCGTCGCGAAGAAAATTTTGCTTGCTGGCGCCGTGCTTTTTTTTATTGTATGTGAAATGCGGTAAACTTGGCGTCCCTTGTGTTGTCGTTGCCAATACGTTTTTTTCGCTCAACGATTTTACCAACAAGCCAAAAGAATCCCTAAAAGCAAACTCAAATCTAGTCATACCATGCCTCAAAATTTACATTGTTTGAAAGGCACAAAATATATTTTATATTTGCTTTGAACTTCTTTAATAATTGCACTTTAATTTTCATTTAAACTTCCATTCATTGGACGCTCAAGAATTAAAATCAATCACTGGACATGTTTAACTGGACACTCAATTTGTATTTATTTATTTAGATTTAAAATATTTCATTCGTGCCAATTTTCATTAATAAAAGATAATCCTGTGGTGCAAGGCACTACAACACTTCCTCACTCTCACTCACTCATTCACTTCGTCTCTCAGCAGTCATCACTTTTCATCTTGTTCGTCATGTCTCAGCATCCTTCATCAGCAGCACTACACGTCAAACCACCCGCTCTCCGGTGAAAGCCGGAGAGCGGCCTGCTGTTCCTTCAAGGCTCAGGTCTATCATCAAGCAAGACCTTCTACAGACCGCCTGCAGAAGAAATCCTTCGAAACCCAGCGCCGTTCGACTTCAGCCGGCCTGTCTCTCAAGGAACATCTCAACACGACACGCAGCGAGTCAACATTTGAGGCGACATCTTTCTGACTCTGGTTTAACTCATCCTTTATCTCAAGAGTCGACCGGCGCCCGTTCAACAAGCTTCAATAACCCGGCCAACTTCACCTCGAGCCTACGTTCTACAAGGTCAACCTTCAAGCATCTCGTCATCTCAAGAGGTATTTTCAACATTGTCGGTAAGCTCTCTGTGCCTCGTTCTTAAGCAATGCTCGCTAAGCCTACAGAGCGTAACCGCAGCGGCGTGATTACGCTATACATAAAAGTGCTTTCAATAACGTTCAAACTAACTCTCTCGTTAAAACATGCAGTAGGCCTATTCCTATTCCTGGTGTTGTATCAAATACCGTAATTTTGCATCACACTGTTATGTTCTTCTTTCATGTAATCCATAAATACTTTGCATCCGTTTATTTGTGTAATTTATTTAAGCATTTCATCACTGACGGCCGAATCCACTTACCGTGTACTAAACGCACGTGCATTCTTTATATCATTACTAGGCCCATCCTATGTTACATTTACGCGTAACTCTAGCCTACCTAAATCAGTGTATTACGTAATCCATTCAGTGTACCAAAACGCACGTGCATAATTTCTATTATCATTAGGCTGCATCATTTATTCTGTTCCATTTATGCGTAAGTCTAGTCTACCTAAATCAGTGTATTACATAATCCATTCAGTGTACCAAAACGTATGTGCATAATTTCCATTATCATTAGGCTGCATCATTTATTCCATGTTTCATTTTTGCATACCATTAGCCTACCATAAATGAGTGTATTACTTAACAATTCATCTGTATAACCATTTCCTTATTTGCTAATCCTCTGTCATATTTAGGCTTTAGCATAATATAAATGCCGTTATATATAATTGTTAATCACTATAATTACTGTTTATGTCATTGTGAACAAATAACTAATTTATTTTCTTAATTAAACACAAAACGACAAGGTAATTTTTCTAACTTTATCAATATTATTTGCTTGGGTGTAATCCAAGCT